>PVKS010001168.1:0-151086 GCA_004027875.1 Aplodontia rufa
TTTTTTTTTAATTTAAAGAGAGAGGGGGACAGAGAGAGAATCAATTCCACCCAGTTTTTGATGTGGCTTTTATTGCACTGACACTTCGTTGTGTATGTGCTGCTGGGGTATGAATCCCATGCAAGGCAAGCGCCCTAACCACTGAGCCACCACTCCAGCCCCTGAACAGCTGGTTTTAATCCTTGGCCCTTTCCTGCTAAAAAGTAGTAGTTTCTTTTTCTTTTTTCCCCAAATCTGTTTGGCTCTTTGCCCTTTTAAGAAACCAGTGTGTGGATGATGAAGGGTCCCAGGATATTGGTCTCTTTTGGCAGACAAAGTCAGACCATTTTTGCTTATCTTTCCTGTTCTGAAAAGGGTTCCTATAATCCCAGGGCAGTCTTTTCATGAAGCCAAGTCCATCCCTTCCCTCTTCTGTTCTGATGGAGCTGAGGGACCACAGACCTGGGGCCTCTCACTTCCCTTTCCTGGTTGCCAACAGGTTTGTGAAAATAGGCACAGAGGTGTCTCAGTTGGCTTTTGCACCACAACAAACCTTACCCAAAATTCACTGGCTTAATGTAACAGCCATTTATTTAGTTCCCAATTCTGTAGGTTGGGCTCAGGAGGGCAATTCTTCAGACCTAGTTATTCTCAGCTGGGATGACTGGATGGCTGGAGCCATCCCACCTGATATCTCACCCTCTAGCAGGCTAGCCTGTGCTTATGGTGGCCGCACTGTGTTGTGTTGACCAATGAAAATCAAAAGGCTAGCCCAGATTGAAAGGGTGGGGAAAGAGACTACTTAATGGGAGGGTCTTCAAAATCACATTGCAAAGGGCAAGAATGTAGGTATTACTGGGGTAAGGACAAAAACTATGGTTCCAGAAGACTCAAGTGACCAGACTAGACCACCAGTCGAAATCACCAGCCAATCAAAGTGATGAGCGGTGGTGAAGACGAGAAAGGAGCGTTATTCTCAGTGTGGCCATGCCAGGAAGAACAGAGGTTTAGCGAACTAGCATCTATCTTCAAGGGGCTAACAAAAGCTTTGAGGTCTTATAGAAAAGGGGAACAAGGACAGGGTATGGGACTTGCTGAACTGGCACAGCAATAATCAACCTGACCATGGTCTGGTTGATCATTATCCCAGGCCATTGTCTCAGGGCAGACCATGCATAACTTGATTGGCACTAAGAAGATCAATGCACAGGGCTGCTATTTTCCCTAATTGCACTTGTTTTGCAGTTAGCCATTCAACTCCATTGTGTGCCTCATAGCCCACCACATGGTTGGCCTTAACTTGTTCTCCCACTAAAGCAAACACATGCTGCTTTGTTTCAGCTATTGTTAGAAACATCTTAGGGTCCTCATATTTAGAGGAAGGGAGGAGGTGCTCTCTATTAGATAAGGGGAAAATTCACTTTCCTTGATTTTCATACTAAGTAAAGAACCTTTGCCAAATAGTCAAATTAGCTGCCTGAATGTTCTAAAGAAGTTCATCAGTGCCAAAGAGAGGAATCCTCCGCATACCCAACAGTTAGCTTGAAAATGGACTTAAAAATTGTATGAGTTTAATCTGCAATCAGATTGGAACAGAACTGATCTGGAGTAAAGAAAAGGCGAAGACAGCAGAGTGGCACTTATATAGCCCATGGTTACTTAGGGTGCCTCATATCAATTTTGTCTTTTGAAAAGGTATTTGAGGTCTTCAAGGTGGGGTGTCATTATCCAGTGGGACACTGTGAATCCTGAAGAGGATCAGGAGGTTTTCTTTTTCTGGTGGTGACCTTTTCATTAGAGGGTTGCGGTAGACCTGTCTTGACACCTGCAAGTTTGAAAGAGGTGAGTGGTGAGGAGTGTACCACAGGGCCTGTCCACTATTCTGTCAGCTGTTCTTGCATCCCCCTGATTGTTCCATATTTTTAATAGAATTCAATCTTCTAGATGAAAAGAGTATAGGGAGTCCTCAGGGTAAGATCTTGTCCTAGAGAAAGCAAACTTAGGCATAGAAGTTAGGATTTGATTAAGCTACTGTACCTAATGCTTAATTTTATTTCATGGTCTAAGTGCTTGGAGAGTATCCCCTTTGAGGAAGTTTAAAAGGGTTTCCCATATATAATTCCATAAGGACTCAATTGTAGCCCACTTCTAGGAGACACCCTAATGCAGAGAAGAGCAATAGATAATTCCTTTTCCATGTTAAATGAGTCTCTTTGATGTATTTTTACTAAAGTCTTATTTAGTAAAAATACATCAAGTTGCTTGAGGTCTCCCAGCAGTATGTAGTCTCTCCAGTGAATTCTCAGGGCTTTATCCACTTGTTGTGTTACCTTGCTGACAAAGGCAGGATCTTCATTGCTCTGTATGGAGTCAGGAATGCCATAGCTGGTGGTGGTGTCCTTCAGTAGAGCCTATGCCACTTCTGAGGCTTTCTCCCTCTTCGTGGGATAGGTTTCAATCCAGTGGGAAAAGGTGTCCACAGAAGTTAGTACATAGAGAAATACAAATAAGAACTATGCTGAGATTTCATCTTACTTCAATGAGAATGGAAATTATCAAAAAATATAAATGGAAATAAATGCTGGCGAGAATTTAGGGGAAAACATTGTTATTGGGACTACAAAAAATTAGGAATGAGCTTCTCATGGGAGTTGGTATATGTTTATTTATATCTATAAGGTGAGTATTGCAAAGGAGACATGACAATGGGGAGTGGACAATGGGGGTAGATCCTGGACTAGGATAGGCCTTAACTTATTTTGTCAATAACCATGTATGCATGAACGTGTAACAACTAACACCTCAAAATAAAAAGAATAAAATGCCTTCATATAAATCAGTGTAAGAATGATCCATTATAAAATAAGCTGACATAATAAATAAAAAAATTAGGAATGTAACAACCATATGACCCAGCTATCTCACTCCTGATTTTAGTTCCAAAAGAATTAAAATCAGCATATCATAGTGATATAGCCACATCAATGTTTGTAGCTAAATATTAGCCAACATCTCTGTAAAGATTGTGGGTGAGTTTTTGAATCCTTGAGGAAGTACTATCCAAGAGTGTTGAAGATCAGTTTTTTGAATGGGGTGGGCGTCTGTCCATTCAAAGGCAAAAGTTAATTGTGAGTCACTTTCCAGTGGAATGCAAAAGAAGACATCTTTCAGATCAAGGGCAGTGAGCCATTCACATTCTGTCATCAAAACATTATTATTATTATTATCAGTAGTAGTGTTGTATTTTGTGGTACTGAGGATTGAATCCAAGGACACTGAGATTCACCCCCAACCCTGTTTTATTTATGTTGTTTGCCAGCAGTCAGGTTCTCAGGACCTGCAATCATAAGGATTCCTAGGCCTGGCAGGCTACTGGTAGGTGTGACTACCTAACTTTGGGCTTATATCAAAGCCCCCTATGAGCCTGTAAGGTTCTAACTGGGCTCTTAATTTATACAAGGGAATGTAAAACTGCTTTTAAAGCTCTCAAGGAGGGGTTGGGGATTTAGCTCAGTGGCAGAGGCCCCAAGTTCGGTCCTCAGCCCTTAAAAAAAAAAACCTCTCAAGGACCAATTGATATCCACCTCAGCTTTGGGACTGACCAACTTTTATATATATATATATACCACCACCTGGCCTAGCTGGCTCACCAGAGTTTGTTATTAGGGGTTCCAACTGACCATGCTTAATCATTAGTTCCAGAAAACCAATCAAGAGATGAGTGGTGGTGAAGACAGGAAAAGAACTTTATTCTCAGAAATAAAGACACACTGGGAAGAATAGAAAGATCTAGTGAATTAGCATCTGATTTGAGGGGTTGACAAGAGCTTCATGGTTTAAAATTTTTTTTTTATTTTTCCAATGAAACGATATAATATATTTATATTCTGAAAATTAGATTTACCCCCTACAGCCTCCCCCCCCCCAATTACCCACCCTTGTCCCTCCCTGCTCCCCTCTCCTTCCTAATACATCACTATGAATGCCTTAGGCTGTATGTCACTATACCTTTTCAGGGTTTAAAACATGAGAGCTGACCACCTTTCACAATGGTCAGGGTTTAGCTCCAGCCTCCACAGATGAGTGAAGACAATCGACCCTTGGTTCTCTGGGTTATGCTGTTTCACTCAGCATAATTTCTTCCATAGCCATCCATTTAGCTTCATGGTTTTATATAAAAGGAGAACAAGGGCAAGGATCAGGGGTTTGTATAACTGGCACAGCAGATCATTTCTGACTGGCCATGGTCTGATTGATTATTATCTCAGGCCACTGTCTCAGGAAGGCCCATGCATAGCTTTGTTGGCACCAAGGGGGTCACTGTTACATGAGGATCTTCAGTCTTCTGTCATAAGATGTTTATTGATTAGACCTGTGTTCCTGGAATCCAAGGTGACTGCAGGAGAGAATGACTCAGGGGAACTTAGAATGAAAATAAGGCAAAAAGTCAAAAGGCAAAATGGAGTCTAAGAGACAAAATGGAGTTAAACAGAAAAGTGACTGGACCCTCCTTCACAGTGAGTAGAGAATCAGGGCCATTTCTGAAATCCATGATAGTCAGTTAATATGCCACATACTCTAGGCCTGTCCTTATTTATCAAGTAAGAATAATGCCATGTCATTGTTGTGATAATTAGGTGAGATGATATTATAAAATGTTAATCTCTAATGAACATGCTGTATATCACAGATTAATAATGATGATGATGATGACTAGAGAGGAATGATAGACAATCAGGCTCACATGTCTAACCCAAAGTACAGCCTCCTCAGTGGCTCATTTGTCTATCCCTGTCCACCTAGAAAGGTTCACAGGGAGTTTCATTTCACTGGCCCCTTCTTTCTTCTCTTTCCCCATAGCCTTGTGTCCACTGTAGTCTGTTTTTTCTGCCTCTGATTCAGCCTCTTATCTCTTGATGGAATGTGGGCTGGAATAGGAAGCAAGAGAATAGAATGTTCCATGTTTAGCAGATACAGAAGTCAGAGCTACCTGGCTACAGGACAAACAAACCTCTCTTTTCTTAAGCCTTTTGCCTCTGGCTGTGTGGTTTATAGGTCATATAATGCACAGGCTGGAAACCTTATCATTTGATAACATTAAGTATTTTCCTATAGCATTGATTGCTCCAGTGTGGTGTTATCCTAACAGAATCTCTGATTCACTTCAGTTGTTTTTGCTTTGTCTGGCAGGTCTCTGAGAAGAAGGACAGGAGTAAGTGTGTCTATGCCGAAGAGCAAGCCTTCTAGGATTCTAGTGAGATCCTAAATGACTGCAATAAGAACCAAAGTGCTTGACCCCTTTCCTGCTCCCTTCCTTTTCCACCATGGACTTGTTACCCAGTGACACACCTGTCTCAGTTATCTATTGCTGCCCAGAAAAACCATCCCAAAGTTTAGTGGTATAAAAAACATTTGAGCATGCATATCAATTTGGTAGGTCAGGAATTTGAACAGGAGGTCACAGTGGGATATCTTGTCTCTGCTTCAGAATGTCTGGGGCCTCAGTAACAAGACTCAAAGAGCAGTATGGCTTATTGTTTGGGGGGCTAGAATCATCTGAAGCCATCTTCACTCACATGTCTGGTAGCTGGTGCTGGCCATCAACTGGAACCTTATGTGGACTGTTTGTTGGGCACCAGCATGAGGTCTCTCCATAGACTATCTCATGTGGCAGCTGAGTTCAAGCATAGGAAGCTGAAGATGCAGGAAGTGAAAAACCATCAGGTTATTGAGGCTTGAGCCAGGAAACTAACCCAGTACTCTGTTGTCCTCTGTTGGTGCTCAGAGAACACAGTTTTAAGAGGAGAGGATATAGACCCACATCTTGATGGAAGAGTGTCAAGGAATTGAGGGAAATGTTTTGAAACTACCATATTACTGCTTGGAAAAAGATGGTTCAATATATCTTTTTGCTGCTTGATTTTGTAACACATTTCTCTTCTTTTAGTGAACATTGCTGATCACTTACCTAACATCATTTTACCCTATTTCCATTTACCAAATAAAACACAGATATTTTAACTCAGAACTCATATGCCTCCTTCACACAGGTTGGGCATTGTAGAAAGATAACTCCACTCCTAGCTCCAAAGATGAACTCCATTGCTTAAGCCAATCATCACATTCCATTTCCTTTGCCAATCATTGATTCAAGGGTGGGTATGTGACCTAAGCAGTCTGATCTAGGTAAATCTCAGGAATCCTGGTTGTAATTCTGGAGGAGAAATGTTCTTTCTTCTCTGAACATTTGGTATGTGAATGTAAAACCTAGAACTGTCACAATCATTTTGTCACCATGGTCTACCAGCTGGACTTACAATAAAGCTAACACTATGGAAAACAAAGCAGAGAGATGGAAAACTTTGGGTCCTTGTTCAATCATTGAGCCAAGGAATCAAACCAACCCTGAATTCCTATTGTTAATAATAATAATGTACAAATGAGTTATTAAGCACTTGATATTCTCTGGGCATTTTAAATGCATAATCCCTATTAAACATTAAACCTGCCTTGATACAGGTATTATCATAACCCACATCTTACAGATAAGGAAATTGGCCTTAAAAGGTTTGACGAGGACTTAGATTTCCCCAGAGGTAGAGTTACTTGCTAAAGTTCACATAGCCAGTGAGTAGTAAAGACAAATCAGCAATGACACCCAGCAGTCTGACCTTAGAGCTGGTGCTACTAACCACTACTCTGCACTCTCTTTCTGGGCTTTTCCAGTGATGTGAGTCAATATATCCTTTTATTTTAAGTCCATGTAAGTTGGTCACTTCCAAAATAAAGACCACAACCCTTCCCTGCAAGTTTGGTGTGCCCCTGAAGCATGAGCAGCAACGTTAGCTCCAGCTCTTCCACATGGAAGATGTCATTCTGAGCCTGATCCCATGAGCCCTGGCAGGAAGTTGGCCCTGGGTATGGGAGTTTACATGTGAGGCACCCTGTAGGGCACAGCTCCAGGAAGAAATGTGTCTGCAAGGCCTGTGGAGAGTCACCAGCCTGGGCTCTTCCACCTGAGCCAAGGCTCCTTCCACCTCCCCCACTCCTCCCTGGTCCTCTGGGAGGTTGGGGCACCAGCTCTGCTGAGCCACCTCCTTTTCCACTGTTGTTATCCTGTGGTCACCTAAATGAATCTACGATTCCTCTTCAAAGTCTTTCAGGGCTGGAGTCCTTTCCTGGCTTCCAAACTAGAAGTCTTAGAGTCCTCCATCTCATCTTACCTTTACCCTGCCATCCACCTAAGAAGCCCACTTTGCCTGGTTAATTGGAACTAATGCCCTATGGTTGGAGGCTGCACTCCAGAGGCATCCCTGGAAGTTCAGGGGCTTTCTTCGCAGCTCTGGCATGGTCCCATGACATCACTTATTTTCTGTGTCAGGTGACTGTGTGTCATATGTCCCCTTGTTTGCTTAACTATTATATCACCTCCTCTGCAGCCAGTAAGGTGTTATTTGGTAGATATCCTGGCAGCATTAGAACCCAACAGGTGCCTTAAACTCTTTCTTTTAACTGAAAAGAATTTTTTTTAAAAAAAAGAAAAATTCACCAACAATTACCATAACAAAAAATTTTCATTTTTCTTAGTACATACCAGTCCTTGCCCATAAGCATCAATAATTTTTAAATAATACCCCTGGCATAGTATACATACTAGTTTTGTAATTTCACATTTTCTGATCTCACTGTGTAGTCATCATGCTTATAATTTTTAGTGGCTGCATAATACTGTGGCCTATGGTATATGGATGAGTCAACTTCATGAAGTTGACATGGCGAACTTAGCAGTTACATATATATATATTTTTTTAAATTTTTATTTTTTCAAAACATAAGGTGAAGAATAGTGCCACTGGCTACAAGCCACTATAAGAGCAAGCTTCATTGAGATCTTCAATTTCATATTCATATTCATATTTTAATATTCATGGATACATAGATAACAGTCAAGAGTCTGCTCCAGTCCTGCCTCCTGGGAAGGACTATCCCTGTCTGTCTCATTCCTAGTCTGGGACAGGACCTCCCAAAGCTCCCATATAGCCTTTAAAGAGCTTGTGCTGTGTTCTAAGGACTTTACAGTATCTGTTAGCCCTCCCATCTACCCTTAAGGCAGGGTGGGTAAACTGAGGTCTAGAGAAGTCATGTCACTTGTCAAGATCTCATAGCTTATCTCTGAGATTCAAACCCAGGCAGTCTGGCACCAGAGCCCATCGGTGTCTCTGGCCTCATCTCACCCACCCTGCTTCAGCTCTTCTGCAGGGCAGACCACAGTTCTGTGAACTGTTTCTGTCTCACACTCTTAAAGGCACTATCTTTTTGTGGTGGTACATGTGGGTTTGAGCCAGTCCTTGGCACCCAGCAGGCACTCCATAAATATTAACTGAAAATATGGAAAAATGAAGGGACAAATGAATTGGGTATTACTTTTAAGAAGAGGCCTGGCTTAGTCCAGGCTGCTATAACTGGGTGGTGTGTAAGCAACAGACACATGTTTCTCACAGTTCTGGAGCCTGGAAGTCTGAGAGCAGTGTGCTGGCATGGCATGGGTGGCTTCTGCTGAGAGCCCTCTTCCTGGTTTCCTTTCATGGCAGGAAGAGAGGGCAGAGCTGGGAGAGTGCTTGGGTGTATTCATCTCCTTATAAGGGCACCAATCCTAGCCTGGGACTCTAACCCCATGACCTCATCCAAACCTAATCACTTCCCACAGGCCCTACCTCCCAGTACTATCACATAGGGGACCAAGGCTTCAACATGTGAATTTGGAGGAAGGGACACAAACATTCATCTATAACTTGACAACTTTGCACCTAGAAATGCAGGTTTCCAGGCCCAAGTGGCATAATGGGAAATGTTCTACTACCACTTATGATACATGTCAGAGGCCCACAGAGGCCTTCATTGAAGACAGGGCAAGGTCCGGATGCAGGACACATTGTTCTCCCATGCGGTCAGTATATGTGACCAGTTTGGGAGACACCTGGGGAGGGTTCTCCCCAGAACTCTCAGTGGCTACTCACACCTGGCCATGAGCATCCATGGTGCCTGGCACACCTGGGCTTACACACCCTTCAGTGCTGGAGTCCCAGGGCAACCTTGCTCCCCTGACTTGATTGAGGTGATAAGCTGAGCGTGACTTACCTCAACAAGCTCAATGCTGAAACATAGTAGGTGTTTCATAAATGTTATTGCTATTTGGGCAACAAAATGGGGTTCAGGTATGAACATGGATGTATCAACTTAGCCTGTGTGGATTAAAGGCACTATTAGGGAAAGGGATCAACTAGGGGACTCCTGCCCTCAGTTATACCAGTGTCCCCAGAAGAGCTGCCTTTGGGTCTCATTATGTCAGTTTCTCACTTCCTTTGACCTCAGACCAGCTCCCTGACAGTTACAGCTTTGGGCAGAGCTCCTTTGTCTTTTGAATCTCAGTGTCTATCCACCTGTGGAAATGTCATCTTCTCGGATTGCAAATTCTAAGGGGACAGAAGCCGTGCCATGCTCTCCAACAATGCCACCACTGTTAACCTTGGCCCATCTTTCCACCCGACTGCCCTCAAAGTCATATCTGCTGGACTGTGGGAAGGATAAAGCACTGTTCCCTGCTCTGGTCATTACACAGCCACCCTCCCCTGTTCCATCCCATTTCCTTAGCTTATCCTCTGGCATTTAAGCCCAAAAATCTGTCGTGGTAAAACTTGGATTCAGGAAACTGGAAAATTCCAGAATTTCAGAATTTAACATCCTAGGCAGACCCCTGGAGAGATGTAAGGTGTCCAGTTCTCTGCTGCATCTCCCCAGACCCCCATTGTTCCTACTGGCTGGAGGATTGAGGGGAGGGAGGTTGAGGATAGAGGAGATTTGCTAACAAGCACAGGGAGGCCAATGCAATGCACATCACCATTAAAATTAACAATCAGTTTCAGTTGACTCAGCCTCCAAAGGGACAATCAACCCCAAATGAAGGCAGAGGCACTGACAGGGATGCATGAGGGTGCTCATCTCATTTTTTATGTCCTTGGAAAGAAGGACAACTAGGAACTGATTCTTGTAGGAGACACCGCAGGTGCTGTGTGAGATATGTCATCCAAGCTCTGGGTGGCCCAGTGGGCAGGGCCACATCCTTGCTAGGCTGGCCGTGCTTTTGCAACGTGGAAAACCATTCACAGACCCTCTCATAGGGATCAAAGGCACTGGCAGATTCATTCTGAAGATCTTTGAGGGTAGTTAGGATGGTGAAAACACCAGAACTGCCTGTGTTTTGCCTTGTTCTATTTTTCTATTGGTCTTCAATTCTTTGATCTCTGTGTTGGCCAGGATAGGAAGCTTCAGACCTGTGCTAGGTCTACAAAAGGATTTCTGGATGAGTTACTTGGTGTAGTTTTAGCCAAGGACACTACTGTTGTTTGTGAGTGTATATTGGAGATTGAACTCAGGGTCTCAGCATGCTAAGCAAGAAGTTTACTGCTGAGCTACACCACCCAGCCCCTAGTGCCTCTTTCAGTTCCTACCTTCCTTCCCCACCTAGCACAACTTTCTCCTCTGTCTGAGCTAAAATGATGATAGTATCTCCCACAACACATAGGAACACATGGTATCCCAAATCTTCTGCCCCATTCTGTGAGAAAACAGAAGTCAAAGGACTGGGGTGGGGGAGGGGGGCAGAACTCTAGCCCTATTTTCTGCAGACTCCCCCAGTTGACTTAGGCCGTGGCCATACAGACCCTGTTTATAGGCCCTATTTGCTCTGAAGTCCCCAGGATTAAAAAAAATTTTTTTTAATTAAGGAGTTGAGTTTTTGTACAATCATAAAATGCATATAAAATAACAATATGATATGCATATATTCTCTTTTTTTTTAAAGAAAGAAGGGACAGTGAGAGAGAGAGAGAGAAAGAGAGAAGCAATTTTTATTTAGTTTTTCATGTGGCTTTTGAATGAACTTTGTTGTGTATGTGGTGCTGGGGTTTGAACTCGAGTACTTGCACATGCCAGGCAAGTGCCCTAACTGCTGAGACCGCTTCAGCCCAATATGCATATATTCTTAAATTAGAATTACCTCTACATCATCCATACCCGAGTCTCTTGAATCTTCTATATTTTGCCTGTACAAAAGATATAAATGCTTAGGTTCAGAATTTTCCAGAATTGCATGATTGCATAAATGTTATTTGGATTCTCCAGGAGGCAAAGTGTATGCTACATTGTTGCTTTACTCCCTAGATCCCTCTCTTTTCTCCCTCCTCCTCCCCTCCCCCACCTATCCCCTCCCTCAGGACTAATGTCCGTATTTGTGAACTTTAGTTCTTTTTCTCTTGCTTTTCCTTTTCTGGTTGAAATAATTGAATAATGATGAAAAGATGATGACTGTACTTGCAAAATTGGAATCTTGAGGTATAAAAGTACATTTTTAGCACAATCTCCATTGCTTGTGTCCCCAAAGGTTTGAGAACTGAAGCTTCATAGGGTTAAGTTTGTCCTGCACTCTCAACCATCTCGATGTGGCCCTGAACTAGGCAGTCCTTACCCTGTGGGACTTGTTTCTTGGATGTGGCTTGTCTTTCCAAATTAGCTATAAAGTTGGACTCAGGGCTTCCCTAGCATTTTCTTCCCTCCCCCCACCCCGCTCATATTCCGGATAGTTCCCAGAGAAGGTGCCAATGGTGTAATTCATGGCCACTGACAAGCATTGTATCTTTATTTTTTTTTTTTTAAGAGAGAGGGACAGTGAGAGAGAGAAAGAGAGAAACATTTTTTATTTAGTGTTTCATGCAGCTTTTGTTGCTCCGAGACTTCGTTGTGTATGTGGTGCTGGGGTTTGAACTCGAGTACTCCCGCATGCTGGGCAAGCGCCTTAACCACCAAGCCACTGCTCCAGCCCAAGCATTTTACCTTAATGATTGCAGAACCAACTGCAGATGACACCTGGGATCAGGCTTGTCTTGCTGGGTTAGATCCCAGGGGCAATTTTTGTCAGAGCAATTGCTTCAGAAGATAGCCCTTCCTTCTCCCCCTGAGTTCCAAGAGGACTGGAGATCTGCTCTCTGAACCCAGCACCTTCCTCACATCCCACATGAGTCGTGCAAGAAGCTGAATTCCCATGAGAATGTGAAGGACGTTTCCAGCCCCCAGGCTCTACCCATGGGAACCGAGCCACCCCCTCTCTTGACAGTAGGCTGCATTAGCCCACTTCTGGCTGCTTCTGTTTTTATGCCTGACAGAAGCAGGGTAGGGAGGTGGGAGCCAAGCTCTTGGAAATCTGCCCAGAGTTCAAGCCCATAGAAGCCCTTCGGGTATTTTCAGGACAGAAAAGGAGGTTCTTTCTCCTCCTCCCCACTGACTGGCTGGGTTCTGTATGTATCCTGAGCCCCTTGAGTAATGGTGGCCAGAGGTACTGTTGTTGCAAAGTCCAGCTCTGCTGCATCTTGGCTGTGACTCTCCACTGGAAGACTTTCTTCAGGCTGCCCCTGCCTGCCTCTTTCTCAGGGTCATGGTAGGTTGTGCAAAGAACAAGTTCACGTCTACATTCTAGGTGTCTTATAACACACTCATTTTGGTGCTTAACAGTATCATTTATTACAATCATTTTCCCCTACACCAATTGGTGTTGGCTGAGCCATGACACCTCTAGGAGCATGCCCAGGGACCAGTCTCCCTGACTCTGCTGCAGAGAAATGATCTGGAGTAGGCCCTGTGTCACAGGGTTGGGGGAAGTTGTTGGACGGAGTGAAAGGCCAGAATCATGGTCTAGCTACTGCCAAGGTTGTGTGTGTTTCTGGTTCTGTACCTTCAGTCTCAAATATGCCTGTTCATTTGTATCAGTTGGGGGGACATTTGTGTGTGTGTGTGTGTGTGTGTGTGTGTGTGTGTGTTTGTATGTATGTACTTTTTTGGTGCTAGGAATGGAACCCAGGGTCTCATATATGCTGAGCACATGTTCTACCACTGAGCTGCATCCCTGACCTGTTTTACTTTTATTAGACATGTAATTTCTAGATCAATTCTTGTGCTTTCAGTGGTATTGAGGTGGGACCCTATAATCTGCATTTCTATGAACCTCAGTTGGAGAATTCTGATGTACAACCTGGTTTGCAAAACTATTATTTGGATTTGCTCTCCCCACTGCCTTCTCATTTTATATGATCCTTGATGTCTACTTGTTCCCTATCTGGTTATATCTTCATCGTCTTCCTTCCCTGGCAGCTCCTCCTTAGCATGTAAACAAGCTTATCTTTCCTCCCCTTAAGGAGGAATGGCCTCTCCCACATCCTAGAATTCTCAATTCATTCTTTCCTCAGACCTCAACATTGTACTCTGAACGTCCTCATTCTCCCACACTTACAGCCAAGGCCATTTATGCCTACTCAGATCTGTGATTCCACCTCATGGCTGCATCACATACCTCTGTCCCCCACATCCTCCTCCTGTAGATCCTCCTCTTCTGATTTCTGATTGGTCCTCCTGCATCCCCTTTGTGGTATTCCTAACTTGTACACTCTAAGATCTTCATGTTCCCAGGGTGACCTCATTTACTTCCAGGTGACTTCCTTGACCTGAAATTGTCCCCTCCCAAATCCCTGTCTCCCCATTGACATGGCCCTTCTGGGTTTCCCACCATGGTTAATTACTCTAGAACTATTCTGGGCTCCTCCCTTACTCTGACATCTAGCATGACACCCCACCCAAGGATGCCATACCCCAGCTACCCTCTCTCTGTCTTGTCCCATTTCCTGAGTCATCTCTTCCTGGGGTTTTTGGTATGCTTCCCCTCTCAGTCTTTTTTTTTTTTTCCACATTTATTAGAAGTATATTGCGATACAGGACACAGATGAGGGGGAAACATTGTCAAAACTGTAGCAATCAATGTGTATTAACTTTGATAACCAGGGGTAATGCTAACACATAGATAAGCTACTACTCAGTCTTTGTCCTCATCCTTTCTGACATGTCTTTCCCCTTGGGGTCACAATGAACCCAACCCTGGAGCTCCATATTTAAACCCTTCCCAGGGGCTGCCCATTGCTGGAGTACAGATCAAGGCCCTTAGGGTCCTCCTTGATCTAACCCCTGCTCACTCCATCCTCACTTTTCTTAAGTTATGCAGTTTTTGACTGCAGTATGAGCCAGACTTGTTTCCACCATTTCCCTGTGTGCATTCTGTGACTAGCTCCTGTACCATTGAGTCTCCTGCAGCCCTGGACTCTGGACAATGAGCCTCTGGTTGCTCTTCCTTCCCTCAGTGACATCCTATCAGCTTCTAGGATCCCTGCTTGCACACCTGTGAAGCCCTTCTTGCTATAGTCAAACAGAATTCATCACTTTTTTTGTGTGACCAGTGTCCCTACCAGAGTGGAGCTCAGGCAGGGGTGGGCCCAACCTTCTCACCTGTCAGATCTCTATATTCCAGGACTCAGAACTGGCACAGGGCTGGTGCTCAGGGAAATGAATTAGAACTGATATACTGTAGCTGGATGGAGATCTTTATTTAGTGCACAAGACTCACTTAAAACAATTAACACCTCTTTGTATAAAAATATGCCAAAATCATTTTCTAAATTCCCTCCTGAAGAGATCAAAACCACATTTTTATAATATCAATCCATTTATTTACTTAGTCCTTGCCTTTTCAGGATTTGTTACCTTCTGTGGCAAAAGAGACCTATTACCTATTATCACTATTGCCTAATTAGTGAAGTCTAAATGCCACTTCGTATAATAGGTGTATATGTTATACAAGTATATGTATGTATAATGTGTTTATCTTCCTATACATGTCTTAGAATTATCAGGAATATGTCAAGATAGGCAAAAGGGAGAGCGATGACCAAAGACGACTCCTACACCACACACATGTTAAGGCGGTCTCTTTTTTTGTCATAGAGCATGACCGGCCCATCTTTCCCTAACATTTAAGTGGGAATCTTTGCTAATGTCATTCATTTTTCAGGCCCTGTGTATCTGCAGAGCAGTGTTTTCCCCAAGCCTTCCTGTCTCTGAGGCTAGCAGGCAGGTACATGAAAAGGCCTCATGGCCCCTAATTGGTTTGGTAATTCTGATGAGATTCCATCTTTTGAGAGGGGAGTGGCTAGATGAGCATCTAATGAAGAATCTCTGAGTTCAGGGACACTTTCTTTGTGCTCAAAAGTTTCATATACATATTAGACTGAACCATGTGAACTGTAGGTCAAGGCAGCTGCTCTTGACCTACAAAGGCACTAACTTGATGTGGTTCAGCTTAATGAAAACATGAAAGAGCATTGTCCCCTGTTCCCATTTCCTGGCAGGAAGAGTGAGGCAAAGCTACAACTACAAAGAGACAGAGCATTATGGGATCTCAGTCAGATCCCATGGAGTCACGATACTGTAGGCCAGAGATCAGGGCAGCAACTACCCTAGGGCCTGCTGGTGGTGACACTGGCTGGGGCAATGGTCAGGTAGAGTAGTTCAGAGATATCTGAAAATCATTGAGGATGAAGTTTTCTCTTTATATTTTTAAATGTAAGAATGTAACATCCCAGACTGAAAAGAAGACTTCTAAACTACATTGGGTTTCAATCTGGGTTCTGCCATATGGGCAAATCATTTACTCTCTAAGCCTTGATTTCCTCATTTGTAAAATGGGAATAATAACTACCTCTGATGGTTTTAAGAATGAAAAAGTAATGTAGGTAGAGAGAGGGTAGCTAGTGCTTAGCACCCTGTAGGTGTGCAGTAAATGGTATCCATGTTATTTCTAACTACTGTTTTCCCCACATATTCTTGTTAACCTTCTTCTGTTTTTCTACAGTTGCAGAGGTTTCTTTTATAATAGTGTCAACTTGTGCTCACCTCCTCTGTCACATGCATGATGTTCTACCAGAGCAAAGCATAGTAGAACATACTTCTTGAGGGTCCCTAAGCCCCCTGTGTCCTCCTGTGTTCACTACCAAACCCCGAGTCGATGTCCCTGTCATTTCCCAGCTGCTGCCTTCTCCTCCTAGTTCATCTTTCCCGTGTTAGACAATTTAAATCCCCCAGCACCCTGTTGACAGATTTTCTTAAGTCACTGCTTCCGTTGCATCCTGCTCCTGCCCAGAATTCTTTGTGAGAACCCTGATTCCTGTAGGTTATGGTCAAACCCTTGTCCAGGCATTCAGAGCCTTCCACAAATGGCCCAAATAAGTCGTACCTCTTTATCCCCATCACCTCTCCATGACACCACTCCAGCCCCCTGTAGCATCTCCTCTATTCTCCTCCCAAAGGGAAGAGTCTGGGGCTCTAGTTGCAGCTTCATCACCTTCAGCTTTACAAACCCCTGCAAGCCCTCAGCCCCCCTCTCTTCTGTCAAGTGGGGATGATGAGTTTGCTCAGTACTCCCCGAGTTCTCAGTCATGAGTGAGCCTTCATAGAGGTTCGTAAGTGGCAACCTGGCCTCCCCTACCCAAAAGGAGGGTCCAGCTAATGTTCTGTGCCCCTGGCTAGACTGTCACGAGATGGATAATTTAACCTCTTCATAACTTTCATACCCTCCCTGCACCTCACTTGGTGCCAGGAACTGAAGGGGCTTGATTGATCTTGAATCCATAGTTCTCACACTTTAGTGAACTTCATCATTCTTGGGGCAGGGATGGACCTTGCTTAAGAATGAAAATTCCTAGGCCTCCTATGAAATATTCAGGAAATTTCTGGTGGGGTCCAGGTGAACGGTCTGAGTCCGAGGATACAGTTGATGTTGTTTAGTCTTCGGAGGTCCACAGGCTACCTGCTATGTTCAAGGCTCTGCACCAGGACTGGAGGCAGGAAGGTGGAGGAGGTGAGTTAATGATAGTTGTTAAGAGGAGGAGGGGACACTCTATGAGTGGATTCAAAAACTTTGGTACATATATACAATGGAATACTACTTGGCTATTAGAGATAACGATATTATGGCTTTGTGCAGCCAAATGGATGGAGATGGAAAAAGCATGCTAAGTAAAATATCCCAATCTCAGAGACTCAAGGGCTGAATGTTTTCTCTCATTTGTGGAAGCTAGAATACATGGGGAAGCAGTATGATAGATGACTAAGCTAATAATAACCTCAACATGTATGAATTTTTACAGGAATAGGGGGAACCTTGCCTAGGAGGCTGGGAGACATAAGGAGCGGGGAATAAGAAGGACATCAAGGAGACTGGAGGGAAGGAGTATGGGAGATACAACTCAGAGGGAAACCTCCGACCTCCAGGAGAAGTCCATTTAACACAGGGGTTTAATTGGGGGAAACACAGAACCATGGGGAACCCAAGGGGGGAACCATGGAATGGCATCAGCCTTGGATTATTATGTGAATATACATTTGTTCTTGATTGTTTGATAATGATTCCCCCTTAATTGTAAGTCCATATTCAACAAATAAAAAAAATGAGGAGGAGGGGAAGGTTGGGGTGGTCAATATCAGAAATCAGCCCATGGCATTTTCTGGTAAACGGATGGAAATGGAGAACATTGTGTTAAGTAAAATAAGCTAGTCTCAGAAAGTCAAGGTTTGAATGTTTTCTTTCATATGTGGAAGCTAGAGAAAAATAAGGGAAAGAAGGAGGGGAGGATTTGATATCATAAAGATATAGGGAATATCAGTAGAGTTGAAGAAAGAAATTGAGAGGGAAAGAAGAGGGTTGGGAAAAGGGGAGAAAATGTGGAATGCATTTAAAAAAATCATACTATGAGCATATATATTCTATAGGGAATTTCACCTTTATGTACAAGTAAAAAGAACAATTGTACCCCACCCAAAAAAATAGATGAGCAAAAGGAAGATCAGTAGAGCAGAGGAAGGAGAAGGGTGGGAGGGAGGAGGGGAGGGAAAAAGTGGGGGAGGAACGTGAACTGAAATCAAATCCTATGCATGTATGATTTTATCAGGATGAACCCAACTGTAATACAATAATAATAATAATATAATATATATAGAGAGGAGTGGGGGAGAGAAAGGAAGAAGGATCAGCCCATGGGCTCAGGCTTCATTCAGTCTTGGGTCTCAGGTGTAGGGGTGCGGGTGACAGCAAAGGCCACCCCTGGAAGCCAGTAGGAGCCAGCAAGTTGGTCAGGGAAGGAATAGAAATCAGAGTTCAGAGAAAATTGACAACCTAACAACTTCCTCCAGGAGCAGGAACGGAGAGAATCAGGAATATGCGAATAATCACCAGTCTACTGGTTGATTTCCCAAATGTCCTGCTTTCTGGTCTAGGCCTGCTTTATTTAAATAGGTCATTTACGCCTAGGGGCAGCAGTGGGGGCAACAGAAAGAACATGCCATTTGCATCACACAGCAGTGTACTCAGTGTAGCCTGTGATTGTCACCTTGAACAAGATGCTTAATTCCTGAGTCAGTCTCTCTCTCTCTCTCTTGTGTAAGGCAGAACACAAAATAATGGACCCCAAAGATGTCCACTTCCAAATCCTCAAACCTGTGAAGAGTTAAGTGACAGAAGTGATTGAGTTAAGGGTCAGGAGACATGGGTTGATTATTTGGGATTATCCCAATGGATCCTCATAAGAGTGAGGCAGGAAGATCAGGATTTATAGAAAGAATTTGGAAGTGTGTGGTGTGTAGAATGTGATATGCATCTGGCTTTGATGATGAGGAAGTTTGTCCTTGGTCACAAGCTAAAGAATGTAGGGACCTTAAGAAGCTGGAGTGGGCAAGGAAATTGATCGTCCTTTGAGCCTCCAGAAGCAACCAACCCTGACCTCCCCTTTCAGACTGTTCTGACCACCAGAACTGTTTAAGAATAAATTCATGTTACTTTAAGCCAATTAGTTGGTAGAAACTTGTGGCAGCAGCCACAGGAAACTAATAGAGATACAAAAAAATGTCAATTACCTGAGGCTCAGAGCCCAAGTACAGAAAGGGCTTGGTTCAAGTAAAACTCAGTAAATGTAACACGTGGGTAAGTCTTAGACAAGACAAGAAATATGAGTGTACCCACCATGTTGCTTGGCACCTTGTGGATGTCCAGTTGATCCCTGTTTTTCCCCTGCAGGTCTGAGTGGCTGGGCGAACCCTACCAGGAAACATTTGTAGGAGACCTGCCCTGGCTTGTCCTCTCCATCCTGCAGGCCCCTGGGTCTCACTCAGCTCCTATCCCTTGGAAATCAGTGTGTGTGCTGGGGGGTCATTTCTTGGCCCCCCAACTCTCCTGAATTTGCCTGTGTTGTTGGTTTCTCTGTCTCCCCAGGGACACCTTGGAAACTCTCCTGTATAAAGTTGATGCGTTTCCAACTGCCCTCTGTTTTCCTTGCTGGTGGTTTTGCCATTACTTCTTCATGGCTGGGGCTGCTTGTCATGGTCTTCTTTGCTCCCCCAAAGGTTCCACGACTGTACTGGGACCATGTCATACCTTTCCTAGGGAATCCACTGCCCTCTCCAGTTTGGAGACAACAAAATGTGGGCCAGTATCTGAACCAGGAGTACAGGGTGGCAGGCATCAGCTTCTTCTGTCTGAGCTCAGAGGTTGGGATGCTGGGTCCCGCTTACGAGGAGCATGTACGCTCCTTTGTCTCCAAGCAGCTTCTGAAGATTGTCCTCTCTGGCCTCTCATAGGGACATTCGTCTCGGCCTTCACTGTGCTATGTGGGGCCCGCACCGATCTCCCAGACAGGCACGTGTGCTGTGTCTTCTGGCTGAACATCGCAGCGGCCCTCATCCAGATCCTCACGGCCATCGTCATGGTGGGCTGGATCATGAGCATCTTCTGGGGCATGGACATGGTCATCCTCGCCAGTGAGTAGCTGCCAATGCCTTGCTTTCCTGTGGGTCTGGGGCCTGGAGGGATGTGAGGGCTGAAGGAGTGGCTCAGGGCCAGGATGGACTTATTGACCGATCACACCTTATTGATTGACTCACCCCTGAAGACAGGCGCTCTTGAGGGCTCTCCCCTGTCCTCTTCACTACTGCCTGTGGTCACTTGGCACAGGGAACTTTCCCTACAACACCTAGCCAGGACACCTGTAGGGAACTGAGTGTCGGAGGCAGGGTCTCCTCTCAGACATCAGCGACCTGAGCCCACAGGCATTTGCCAAGGAAACAGCTGCCCCACCCAGTGCCCACTGTTCGCTGACTCCATCATGCAGTTTTCAGAAAGAAAGACAAAGCCACAGGATGCATTTGCCCAAAGGAACCTTACAACTGTGTTTCTTACAGATAAAGGAATAAAAGACAGGGAGGAAATTCCACCAAAATTGAGGAAAGATCAATAGAGTAGCCGAAGGGGATTGAGGGGGAAGAAAGAGGGATGGGATAAGGGAAGAACAGCGGAATGAATCTGACCTAACTTTCATATGTACATACATGAACATACCACAGCGAATCCCAACATCAAGTATATCCACAAAGCACTAAAAAACAAACAAACTATAAGCAAATCTACAGTTCAGTAGAATAGAGGGAGGTAAGCAGGGTGGGAGAAGGAGGAGGGAAGAGGGAAGTGCTGGGGACTGAATTAGAGCAAAGTATATTCTATGCTTTTGTGATTATGTCAGAATGAGTCTTCATGTTATATATAACACAAAAGAATCAATTAAAAAAAACTCCTAATAAGGGAATCAGAAATATAGATGAAAGTATAAGTTAAAGGCAGGAACTTACAAGCATGCTGTCCTATTTATATTCATAATAACAAATAATATCAATATCACAATATCAATAATAGCTTGTCTTAGTCGTGGGTTAGTAAGTACTTGGTAACTCTATGGAGGGTTCTTTCTACTGCTATACCCACATCAGACATTGCTAATCAATCATGACATTTTTGGCCCAGGGCTTCGGGCAGTCATTACTAATTAATCCAAGATATCTCCATGGATATTTGCCAGCTTTGGTCCTGGGTCTTTGCCACGGTATTAGGTTTTATATACGTGGCTCCTGTCCATACAAAGGGCAAACCACATAGCCCAAAAGCAGGGTTGGAACCAGGACAGTTCATCTTAGTATTTTTAGGTTGTCACAGCCAAACTTTGTACCTGTCATTACTTGGATTCATTCAGAATTTCTTTTAAGGCAAGCATGGGCTGGGAATGAAAAGACAATAAGGGCAGGAATTGAGCAGAGGTATGGGCCTGGCTGTGATGTGGGGGCTGGGGAGGCACTGGTAGAGTTGCTTGGCAGAATCGCTGTGTCTCCCTCAGCCATGCTCACACTCCTGATGGGCCCACTGCTGGTCACAGTGGCTAGTCATCATGACCACCGGGTACCCCAGTCTGAGGACCCCACTGAGAAGTCAGTGGCATGGCCTGTGCTCCACCTCCCAGGACCCTCCATGGGCCCCCTCCTACTGTATATTTCAGGCATCTCCATGGCTTCTGTTTTTAGACTGTTTTCTTTTTCTCCTCTTCCTCCTGCTGCCTCATGTCTGTATGTTGCTGCAGTTTCCCAAGGTGAGTCTGCTGATGGATGCATGGACCTCATGCCTAGGGCTGTCCAGCTCCCTCCCCTCCCCAGGGACCCTCAATCCAGCCCACAGATATTCCACTCTTTCAGTTGGTCAGCAGGCTTTTACTTTTAGCTTTATATTGGAAAATATTTAAACTGAAGGAGAACTCCTAAATGTCAACACCAGCTTCAAGCATTCATAGTCACTCCTGTTTCACCTATTACTCCCACCATCTCCCCCACCCTCAACACTGGATTATTAGTACCTAAGACTGATGAGTAATCTGCTAGATGAAGAGGGGAAAACTGGTGAAGTCCACTGAAACTCCTTTTCAGGCTAAGTTAATTAATTGATGGAAGTAATGGCTCAGCAAATCCACTCATGTAATTTCAGCCAATATATATTTCAGCCAAATATATTAGCAATGATTCCTAATCTCAATAGTGTTCATATTTTTCCAAAGGTGGCTGGGGATATAGCCCAGTGGTAGAGCACTGGCCTAGCCTACACCACCACCACGACCACCACCACCACCACACACACACACACACACACACACACACACACAAAGGGTCTTACATTACTAGCAAAGTTTCTGAGGTTCCATATGCTCCAGCCCATTCTGTCCCTGCAGTCCAGCTGGTTGAACATTCACATGATGGTTTTTCCTTTCTATGTGCTGTCCTCTCCCTTTCTTCCTTCCTCCTCTCCACCTATACCAGAGGCCCAACACTTGCTCACTCACTTCCCTGTACTTTTTCCCAAGGCTCTGTATTTTTATATCACACCAGGCCAATCCGGTGGAGCCATTTTTTTGCAGCTGCTTCTAGGGTGCGGATTCATGAACACATCAATATCCTTTCAACTGCTGCCCTTCTCACATATTCCACAATTCTTGATTCATCCTTTTGTTTTCTATTTGAAAGGCAAAGCCTTTGGGAAAAGTCATGCCCTGATATAGCAGACATTTTATACCATAGCATGAATCAGCTCTCACAAGCATATTCTGGTCTGGGGCACCTCCTGGAGAACTATTAAAGGCAATGGGGGTCTAATCATCTCTCTTCTGCTTCTTCCTCACAGGGTACAAGGAGCAGGGCATCCCACAGCAGCTGTGAGCCTGCAGGACCCGCCAAGGAAGTCCCAGGGGCCCTGTAAAGGCTACACCAGGCAGCCTGTGGCACAGGAACTTTCCATGTTCTTTTCTGCCATTTCCTGGATTTGGGGTGGAAAAGGGGGTATTTTTAGAAATATTATTTATTTTGAAAACGCATCTGCTTTTCTCAGCAGGTTCTGAGGGCTGCCAGCCCCTCCTCCTGCCCGGGAAAACATGGTAGGTGCAGGCACATGGAGCTTTGGGGAGTGGGGCAGAGATGGGCATGTTGACAGAGAGGCTGGGATGCTTCTGCAGGCTCATCTTTGTCTGGCGGTGCCACTGCCCACTACAAGGACACCCCAGAGCTACTGGGCTGGTCTGCAGTGGTCCCTATCCAAATGACTGGGGGCTTACCAAGGGAGCAGGACTGTGGAGGATACTTGTGCCTCAAATATCTAATGCCCCTGGTGTTTACTCTGTGGTCTTCTGGGGGCAGCACTGGGGTGCAATTGAGGAAGGACAGTTGCTGGTCCAGCATGGAAAGATCCACTGTGCCCACAGCTGGCACTGGGGACAGCATGGGTCCCCATGAGTCTGACTACACATTCAGCCTCCTTGCCACTGGTATATAATGGGTGGGTGTGTTTTGATCATTATTTCCCTAGGAGGAGGGGTAGTGGCTCTGTCACTAAGGTGACATTGCTGGAATTGCCAGTTACTCATTCACAAAATTACCAGACTGAGGTGTGAATGGGCACAGACTGACCATGTTCCTTATTATACGCAATACCATCTCTGGTCCACAGTCTTCTTTCTGAAATCCTTGGAGCTAGATGTGTTTTTGAATTAGAAATTTTGAATTTGAGAAAGATGGTATGATCTATTTTCTGTATATTTTCTAACACCCTGGCAGGATCTGGAACAGCCTACCCATCATCAAGCACGAGTATTTCTGCAGAAAAACGTGTGAATAGTCAGATTAATTGGGATCGATAAAACTGTAAATAGCCTCATCTAGTCAGGTCAGATCTTACCTCCAAATAAGTCATGGGAGAAAGCCTACCATTGGATGGCTTTTTCAGTTTCAGAATTGCAAAGCAATTTTATGAGGTGTTGGGCCTCAATTTGAAAAATCCTACATGCACACAGGTGCATTGGAAGTGAAATTGTTGGGTCTACACAGTAATCCTCCAGTTGCACAGGGACCACTGGGCTCCTTTAAACACCTTCTTTGCAAGTGAGTGCTGCAGGGTTAGATTTTTAGTGGGGGTAGAAACCAAGAGAAGGCATGCTGATTAAGAAGGCATGATCAAGTACCAGAGTGAAATTAAGAGAAAAGAGATCCAAAATTATAGTGATAGGATGGACATTTGCATGTCTATTTTTTTTCATTTTTCTTCTAATGTAGGAAGTGATAAGATGTGGGACTGGCCCAAAGCTCAGTTTCTGACCCCACTGGGCTTTGAGCCATTGGATGTGTCCCTGTTTAAGGGACTCTTTGTCAGAGGCTCTGTGGAGACCCTGCCAGGGCTCAGCAGGGACCTAGCTATCTTCTCCATGGCAGGAGGTGGGCTCTTAGAAGTGGTGCCCACTGTGCTGGGGGTCCCAGCCCCCTTGCCCGTTAGTGGTATTTCTAATTACAGTCCTACAGGGAAGCAGATGGGATCCCCACAGACTGAACTATTCCCTGGCATCTGTGAGGAATGGAACTCTGGTCCCCACTCCGGGGCAAGTTCTCTGCTCCTGGCCAGTCCTTCCCCACTGTCCACCCCTTAGTTTTAATGAGCATCTTTTCTTTCTTACATTGCTGCTTGGGTCTGGGCTGCATTTTTTGTGCACCTGGCAGTGTCTCTACATCATGCTGGGCCCCCTTCTTCCCAACCTCAACCCTGGCATTTGTTGCTTTGTCTCCTGTTCAGAATCCTCTGTGACTTAAGGAGGGGTGAGATTTGGTTCTACCCCAAAAGCCAGAGCAGAGCCTTTTTCTGTGTGAAAGCAGCCCCCTCCAGGCGAGCAGTTTGCTGCTGTTGAGGAAGGAGTCTCAGGGAACGGGTGCAGGGGTGCTCCTAGACACAGAGAAAACAGCATCAGTGGAGGAAAAGATGGGTCCCAACCATCCCACCCCACAACCCATAGCCCTTCACCCCAAATAGCCCCTTGTGTTTGCTTGACTCTCCCTGAGTGATGTCATGTCTTAGGAGGGGGCTACCCCCACAAGTGAGAGAGAGGGCACTTATTTTCCTGGGTTGGGCTGGGGGTGGCTGCTGAGGGAGTAGAGGAGAGGTAGTAATTTATGTCAGGTGTTTAGTGACACAATCCAGATGCGGGTGGGATTTTCTTGAGTGGCAGGTGTCACCATGAGTCCCAGTGTGGGTGGCTTAATACATGGGTTTGTGCACTTGGCAGGCCATCTCCCCCCACCCCATACCATCCCCTCATCTGAGAGCTGCATCTCTGCACTTGGAAACACACTAGGCTAGGAGGAAGATGCTCTCCAGGTAAAGGATGTGTGGGAGAAGCCAAGGGCCACATCTCCTGAACACTGAATTTGTGAGGGTGGGCATGTGGGTGGGCACAGTTCATTTAGCTACCTCTGAATTAGACCATGGTCATAGCATTACCAATAGATAAGGGACAGCAGCCAGTGTACTCCAACACATCTAAAATGGCCACTTAGACCGTGGTCAGAGATTGTTGATTAAACAAAATAGAAAGTAGACTTCCTTGTACCAACAGGTGCTTGACTGACACACAGCCCTTTGGTGGCACCAAGTGGGGCTTTGCCTTGATGGTATGGCACAAGGCCGATAGTTCCAATGTGGCAAGGCATGTTTCATGACCCTTTTGTGGGTCAGAGTTCAGCAGGATGCTCCCTGGCTGGAGGTGTTTGGGGCAGGCATCAGGCATGCAAAGAATGTCCTAGTGCATGAGACATTCCAGGACCTAGCTGTGACATTGTGATCAGGGGGCCATATTTCCCTTCGATCAGAGTGATACCCTGGAGCAAGAGTGAGGCACCTGGCAGTCTGTCCTGTGGACAGTCACAACTGCCAAACAGGCTGGGAAAGCTAGGACCCCATGGGAGCAGCAGGAGGCAGATGGCTCCTGGCACTGGTCCTGGTCCCCCTTGGGCCTGCCATGCTGCTGGGCTGGGCCCCCAGGGCCAGTCCCAGCCCAATAAACTCCTGGCCTTTCCTTGGTCAAGTCTCTTTGAAGGGACAGAAGGAAGGGATATGCAGCATGGTTCCCTCGCTGTGATACTCCAGACCCCTGTGTCCACTCCAGTGAATGAATAGCTTCCACATGTAGGGCCTTATTCAGACATTTATCTCTTGTTATCCTCTCAAAAGCTTGGGAGGGGAGGTCTTTTTGCTGAGTTTCCAGATGTCAAACTGAGGCCCCAAGAGAAGTCCCATGTCCTCAGACAAAATTTTCTTGTGGTAAGAGGCAGGGAGTGGCCAGGTATGGCTGCCTCCACCTCCAGATCCAAAGAACTCCTGACAGCAATGCCCAGAAGAAGGAGGGTGAAAAAATCAACAGTAATCTCCAGGGAAGGAACCAGAGGGCCTCCACTCTGCCCTTCCCAGGCAGCCCTCAAGCCGGGTGCCCTCACCTCCACATGGCTGCTGACCCCAGACTCCACAGGGGTCAGCAAGGTGTAGGGGACATCTCCAAGGACAGGATGCCCCTTCTCCTTCTGGAGTGCTCTGAGTCAGGCTGTAGAATATGAGGAGGACATCTTGGCCAAGGAAAGTGACAGTGGCCCTTCTGGTCCGACTTGGTTCTGAAATAATGATTTAGTATAAAGGTCAACCTGAGCAGGTGGATGAGAGGCTCAGGGCTCAGGCTGTGTTTTTGCTCAGCTTTCAGAACATAAACTACCCCAAATCTCAGGATAAGCAGAGACTGGATGAATCCCTACCAGAGTGACATCAAATGCCCCCCATGCCTTGGGAGGGAACTCTGGCCCCAGCTCTGTTAGGGCTGCTGGCCTCTCTCTACCTGCCTCATGCCACATTTGAACCAAGGCTAGGAATCAAGTAGATCATGGGCAGTCATTATTTTTTCTATTTCTATCAAAGCCAAGGGCTCAGAGGGCCCAGCCCCACTAGCGCTCTCGCACAGGCCTTGCCTTCTGACCTAAAGTGCTAGCAATCCTAGAGCTGAGAGAGCTATAAACACTGGTCCAAAATTCAATAGACCCTCTCTTGATGCTATCAGAGGGCAAAAAGACCTAACTTGTATGTGTCCTGAGTTTCTGGTACAAGTCAAATAGTCCCTTGATTCAGATTTAGCTGGGGTACCTCTGTCCCCAAATCTGTCCGTGTCCCTACTGGATTTGCCAAAATGCCCACCAGCCAGGCTGGTTTGGACTCCATCATCCACCATCCATCTCCTTCTGCATTTTCACCTCAAAATGGCGGAGGAATGGGCTCATGCACATGCTAACACTCCAGCCCTTTGTCTTGACTACTGGGTGGAGCAGGACAGGGTGTCTCTGGGGCCCAGGATGGGACTTATGTCCACTGGATCCCATATCCCCTTACCAGCGTGGGCTCTGGCACAATACTGTACACCCTCACTGTGTCCCCCACCTCCACCCAGATGCATACATTGTTTTCTTTCTGGCCAGGGTCCCTGTCCTGTGGATCTCAATTTCCTCTTAGGGTCCAGGGGCTCTGCATCACCCTTCACTCCACCAATCCTGCCTGTGCTTATCTCCCACATCTCCCAGCTTGGCTTTCTATGAGAAGGTGGGGTAGGCCTACCCAGAAAAGAGGTAGTAGCATCCTCTTTCTGGGGTTCCTCTGGGGCTGCAGATAATTCTCTCTTCTGAGACCTGCCTCTGTTCCTACCACTTACCCACCTGCCCCAGCATAGGATCCAGAGAGAAAAGGAGGAGGGATATTTAAATCAGGGAAAAGGGGTTATGGGAGTCACAAAAGGCTCTGTGGGTCCCTGTGTGACCCTGTGGGTGTCCTTATCATAGGCTCTTAAGCCATGTTGTTGAATATGGCACTATTTTTAAAAACAGCACATGTAGAAACAAGACCAATGCTTTTGTGTGTATCTGCTTAATTTATATATGGATGAGTGTTGTGTTGTGAATTGCATTATTTTGAAACCACGAATGACTTTGTTTGGGTCTCTCTTCTTTCTGTTAAATTAATTGCTGTACATTTTTATCATTCTCAGACAGTTCACTTTGATCTTCTGGAGCTTTCTTATCCCACTTCTACCCAGACCCACAGGGAGCCCACCCTACCCCAATCTAGTTGAGGGGGCATTCCCAGCCCATTACAAAGATTGGAACCTTTCTTGGAAGAAAGCTTCTGATGCTGGGACCTGGGAAAGTTTCCAGCCTGGGGCCCAGCGTGGTTGCAGTTTAGCTTTCTTAGTACCCTGGGGCCTGAGCCAGGAGACATGCTGCCGCCTGATGCTCCTTCTAGGCGCCGAGCAGGGTTCCAGTTTCTTCAGCGTCTCTGCACCTTTGAACTTCTCCACTCAAGAAGCATCACTGTATACATAATGAAAAATTCCGTATAGACAATAAAAACCCGTGTACATATCTCCGTGTACATATTTATATACACACATGTGTTCCTATTATAAATATATAAAGCATGACATCTCTTTGGCATTCTATGTTTGTGTTTTTTTAAATACTTGGAACTATGGCTTGGGGAACCTTTTCTCCCTTTTATTCTTTTCTATGTAATAAACATTCATGTGACCTTTCTGAAGGTTTCTCAATTCCCTGTATCCTCCTGTTTTCATCATCAGATAGGGCTCTGACTCCTGCAAAGCACCTCTCTCCCTCTTTCTCTGCAACCTTTACTATTGGGCTCCTTTCCATTATGAAGGCTATGTTGCCCTCTTTTAGCCCTTTTCCAGAATTCCCCTTCTCTTGGTACAAGTCACTCCTCCAACCACTGCAGCTTTGGGTCTGATTCCTCTGCAACCAGGAATGTGCACGATGGATTGAGCATCAGGGCCTAGCTTGGGTGTATGGCTGCAGTCCATTTCCTTTCTTGCTGTTGGACTGGCTGATGAGGGAAATGTGTTCGATCTACACATTGATGATATCTGTTCTATAAATGAGGATCTGGGTAAAAGTAGTTAGGAGAACTCACAACTTGCTCTTCAACTATAATGAGGGCCTGGTAGAACCATGGAGGGAACTGTAGGATGTGGTGCACAGTCTGGCCAATACCTTCATTACTAATTCAATGAAGACCTAGAGAATTATTTACATTTGTGGTTGAGGGGAAATAAATACATGAAATGAACAACACAGAATCCTAAAAGCTCTTGTCAGGCAGAGGCAATCTAATAAGATGAAATCTAATCAGGTTAAATGAAAGAGTTCTGCTTGGAATTGGCAAAACTCTACACCTGCCTTCATACCTAGGGAGTTATTTGGGTTGACAGGAAGCTCTGTTCCTCACATCATCCAGTTTTAGATGCCAGAGGAGCATGAGACTCAGAATGAGACCATGTCTGTAGTATTGCATTCCCTTACCCCAAGGGAAAGGTCCTACCCCTTACACATTCCTCAGAATTATTCAGATGAGCCCACGACCCTTAGGGACCTGCTATCCTGGTCCATTATCCCAGGGAGACATCACAATCTCAAGGGCCCCCAAGCTGTTGCTGCCTCAAAGAATGAATCAATTTCAAAACAAAATCTTTGGTGAGACTTCAAGCTCAACTGTAATGGTCCCTCCAAGGGCTCAAGAAATGGCATCTATGCCTTGGGTCAGCTTTAGTAACTACAAAGACCAAGACCTCAAATTCAAGCAGGCATAATGAGTCCAGGGTACCAGATACCCTGGGGAGCATTTCTTGACTGTGCACATCTTCCACATGCTGCATGTGTTCAGATAAGCTAGGAATGCTCCTGGCCAGACAATCTGTCTACATAGTCATTCAGCTTCAGAGGTGCTGATCAGAAGGCATGATGGGAGATGAACTGAACATCGTCCTCCAGCCCAAACCCCTCAAGTTGCCAAGATCCCCTCTCCTCTCCCACCCTAGTCCTCATCGCCTCAGAAAGTGTGACATGGGTTAAGCCAGCCAGTGTTTCCCACCTGGAATGTTAATAATGGCCCCACAGTTTAATATTTTTTCAAGCCTAGAGAGACATAAATGTATCTGCTCCCCAGAGTTCTCTGCAACTCTTGACTCCAGGCTCTGGAGAGGTTTGTGCTTACTTGTGGCTAGTCACAGGAAGGGACATAGGAGGATGCTCTGGGCGTAAGAGGTAGGTGGAGAAGGGAAGGCCATAGTTGGGTTTATGGACTGGGTTGTTAATAGTGGAACATTCAGGCCAGAGAGGATCCAGGTGGTGAACCCAGGAAGGCAGCCCAGTGAGAGCTGTATTGGGCACTGAATCCAGAGGACAAAGACAGACATTTCTGGGCCCCTAAATACCTAAATGCCAACTTTGTGCCTGGTTAAAGCCTTTATGTCTTTTTTTTAAGAGAGAGGGAAAGAGTGAGACTTAGAGAGAGAAAGAATCAAATTTTATTTATTTTTTCATCTGGCCTCCATTTCCTCCTACATTTGATTTTGTATGTGGTGCTGGGGTTTGAACCTGGGTCCTTGCGCATACCAGGTAAGTGCTTTAACTACTGAGCCACTGCTCCAGCCCCATAAAGCCTTTATGTTTTAATGATCATATGATCCAAGATTTTATATAAAACATATTAGGAATGAATTCATAAGTACATAATATAATTATATGTAATAATTATATAACAATTATTTATAATAATTGTTATATAATATAACAATTATTTAAAATATAAATTTTATAAATTATATATATAAATATAAATAAATATAAATATAAATATAATTTAAAATATAAATGATAATAATTATAACCATTGATAATAATAACCACCATTATCATTTATGTCATCCTGTTTTGTTTACAAAGTACTTTCCTCCCTCAAGAAGAGATTTCAATTGAACTGGTATTTATTGGGTGCACACCAAGAGCCAGGAATGTTGAGTGCTGTTTTATCTGTACAAATCTATAGGATGGTTGAGGGTTTTGTCTCATCTCAAGGAAGACTTACAAAAGTTAAGCAACCTGTCCAAAGGACTCACAGCTGATTAGTGGTGGAACCAATGCTGATCTCACCCCTGACTCCTGATACCCAGTCCCTTATGTTCCATGGGGCCCTTCAGCCAGGATCTCTTTCTCCTCTGCCTTCTCAAAAGATACCCTCTTGGACCCCTGAATGGGATGGAAATAGTGGTGGAGGTTGTTGGCCCTCTGGGAGGATACAATATGGTCATCCTTTCACCTGCTGCCCTAAGCACCTGCTCTGTGCAGATCTGCCTGGGTTTACAGGGTCGTGGCAGAAGAGAAAGCTATTCACTGTGCAGCATGGAGGTGATGTTCCCTCAGTCCATGATCAAGGTCGGGAGGGAAGAAGAGGGGGCTAGACTCCTTCCACTAAGCCTACAACAACTGGGGGGTGCGAGGAGAGTGCTTCTGTCCTGGGCCTCACTCTCACACACCCACTCACTGTTGCATCTCCCCTACTCCAAGACAGGAAGCAGAAAGGGGAGATGAAGCCACACTTGCAGGCACATCTCAATACCACCAAACCAGGGCAGTAGTGAGGATGCACAGGTCTTTGCCCAAAAGTAGCAACACTGGGTGTGTGCCCTGCACGTGGCTCCCCTCCCCTGACCCATGGGTGGTGTCTACTCCCTGACCCTGGCCAGCTAGTGGCCCATGAGGTACTGGAATGAAAAACTGCTCAAAGGGAGGATGGCCATCAGCTGGGTCACAAAGTCCCTCATACATAATGATTATTATAGCCTGAAATATGTTCCCCTTCTCAAACTCATATGTTGAAGTACTAATCTTCAGTACCTCTAGATTATGACTTTTTCTGGAGACATTTCTAAATAGGTTAGGAGGTCATTAGCGTGGCCCTACTTCAGTATGACTGATCCTAATGAGATAAGAATAAGACACAGATACACAGAGAGGGAAGACCACGTGAGGACACAGTGAGAAGGTGGCCATTTTCAAGCAAGGACAGAGGCCTCAGAAGGAGCCATTCCTGCAGATACGTTGACCTCAGACTTCCAGCCTTCTGAACTGCAAGAAAATAAATGTCTGTTATTTAACACCTCTAGCCAGTGGTTCTCCATCACCGCAGCCTGAGCAAATGAATGTAGTGAAACAAACCAGGAATTATTGAGATGGTCCCTTGGCTGGAAGTAGAAGGAGAAAGTGGAACCCCCAAAGAAAGAGGAGACAGAGGCATGGCAGGTCACATGAATGGGGTAGCACTTTCATGGGTCAGGAAAATCCTGCCTCTGGTACTTCTGGTGAGGCACAGCTAGGCAGCTGCTTCTGGAGCCCTAGGGACCACAGTGTCCTTGGGATAAACGTGGAGACCTGAGTGGTTGGGAGAGGCATCATTCTTGCCAGGGTGCAGCTGCCTTGTGAATAGCTTGTTGTGTTAAGTGTCTCTTCTGTTCAGTGGACACTGAGTTTGGGGTTCCCAAAAGAGATACTCAATCCAAAGAGGAGGAGGAGGAACAGTAGGAGGAGGAGGAGGAAGAGGGTGTGCCCAGAGCAGGCGCCTGCAGCTGCCTCCCAGTCAGAGGGGTGGATATTTATATTTTCATCAAAAATAGCAATGCTAAAACCCAAAACCTCTCTAAGCAATGAAACTTCTAAAACTAGGAATATCATCAGCAGAGGAAATAAGCTTCCTCTAGGAGCTATCCCCATCCTTTGAGGTTCCAGGCCAGGAGAGCCCAGAAGTCAGGGGACAGAGAACTCACTGCTGCTTCTGGGTTTGCTTGAAACACATCCAGAAACCTTGGGGAAAGCAGAGGAGGTGTTGCATGGGTAGTATTACAAAGAAATCAGCATTGGTGCTTTGAGCATATTGTCTTCCAACACGATAGTGCCCCCCACAGCCTACACCTGCTATCTTCTACTTGGACACAGTTCTCACCTGTCATCCAGCTTCCCAGGCCCAGCTCAAGAACCAGATCACCAGGGTGACACAAGCTTTGTCTTATTTGCTCTTCTCTTCACCCCCATTTTCTAGAGGCTAGTTCTCCCCCACTTATACCATGCGATGCTGGGGAGGCTTTCAATCCCAGAACCCACCCACCCCGAGCAAGAATGGGCCTGTGATCCCAGTCAGACCAATGGTACAGGCTGCTCACTGATCTAGCCTGGAATGATCAGGATCTTCCCTAAGTTCTCTCTAACCAGAGTTTTGGGAAAGATTCCTTGGTCCTGAGGCTGTAGTTTTTAGGCCTGAAGTTACTTATGACCAAGGTTCCCACCTTATGGAGCAAGATATCAACATGCAGAGGACAGAAAGGAAAAATGGAGGGAGAATGTCTTACTCAATCATCCCAGTGGTCAGTGCTACCTGTCCAACCACAGTTCAACAGCATGAGCCCTTCCTTCTTCCCTAACTTCATTCCTTCATTTCTTTCTTCCTTTCCATAAACTATTTCAAGTTGTTTCTTTCACTAGCAGCAATAAGAAAACACCCAGGCTAAGTACTTGTTACCCAAAGCCTCCCCTGACTTGTCTTCACGGTTCTTCCCACCTAAGGACAATAGCCCCTATGGAACTTCTATAATGGGCCAGACCTGAACTCAGTGTGATAGTTAGCTTTCCATTACTATAACAAATACCTGAGATAAATCAAGTTAAAAAGAGCAAAGGTTTATTTTAATTCACAGTTGCAAAGATTTCAGTCCATAGTCAGTTGGCCTTATTGCTTTTGGGCCTGTGGAAAGATAGCACATCATAGTGGGAGTATGTGGGAGAGGAAGCTCTTACTTCATGCCAGGAATGAAAGAGAAAGAGAGAGGGGCTGGGGTTCCAAACATGCCTTTAAAGGCACATGCCCAATAACCTAACTTCTTCTTATTAGGCTCCACCTCCTAACATTTCTATCACCAATTAGTTCTGACACCAACTGGATGGGATGAAGCCTTCAACACGTGGGCCTTGGGGAAGCATTCTAGATCTAAACTATAGCTAAGTCTTTACATGACACAAACACACACACACACACACACACACACACACACACACACACACACAAAAGCACACACACACATCCTGGGCCTGGGCAAATGTATATTTTTTTCCACACATGACAAGTGATGGATAGGGCATTTTTATAAATTTTCATCTTCTCCAACCTCTCCCTTGCCCTCCCACTCTACCTATCCCTTCCTGCCTCAAATGACAATAGTGGAGAACAATATTTAGAAAAAAAAATATGGATGTATTCATGCACAAAATTCCAATTAAACCTTTTTAAATGTAAAAAGTTCTAATAAAGATTTTTTTAAAGAGAGGACAGCGAGAGAGGGAGAGACAGAGAGAATCAATTATTTATTGAGTTTTTCAAATGGCTTTTGCTGCTCTCACACTTAGTTGTGTACGTGGGTGCTGAGGTTTGAACCTGTGTACTTGTGCATGCCAGACAAGTGCAGTAACTGCCAAGCCACCACTCCAGCCCCTCTACTAAAGATTAATATATATGCACAGACACTTTCTTTTTCCATCAACCTGGGGTGAAGACTCTGTTGTGGGCACAGTTGTGCTCCCAAGTTGCCACCCCTTTAGTGGTTGTTCAGGCTCCTTAGGTACACTGGGACTCACTGGATGGTTAAGTAGGAGCCAGTGGATGATTTGAAACTGAGAATGCAGTCTTAGTACCTAGATCTAAGCATCTGTTTGAGCCCCCATGAAAACTGACCCAGAGGTTAGAGTTCCAAATCTTTGGCAATTTTTGACAATGTCTTATCAGTCATTCCTTCTAAATTGTCCACAAAGCAGGAACTATTGCCCAAATGGCTTCACAGAAAGGATCAGATTTCTCAGACATGAAATTCCCCAAATATCCCCAGCTTCTGTGATGTTTTTATTTTCCTCAGGCCAGGTAAACGTAATCACATGGAAAAGGTGGAATTAAAAGTAGCAAGCTGCTAATTGATATGCAGCATACCTGCATATCAGTGTGTCCCTTCCCACCTCCCACCTTCTACGTCAAATGGAAAATATTTTATGCAAAGAATCCTTCGTACCTAAGGTTAAAGCAGAATTTGTTTTCCTTGGCTTCCTGCCCATTTGAAGTATTGCTTATTTGGCCATGCAAATAAACATAAACCAACAGACCTAGTGATTCAACAAATTTCGTTTGGACCTGAAAGGAGTTAGATCAAAAGACAGCAAATATTTCCAAGAAAATGAAACCTTAGGAAAGAGTGGTGACACTCTGGTGGCTTGACAAGGATTTCCAAAGTGTCCTCCAATTTCAGTGACAGCATCTAACTTAACAGAGTGTTCTCTCTTTGCTGTGAGATCAAGAGGCATGTTCTAATGTGGTCATACGGTTAACGTAAATTGGCATGAGTTGGGTTTACATGAGTTAATTTCTATATATGATAGAAAGTTTGACGCAAGGTTTATTTTATATATTGAAATCTGTTGTTCCAGCACCATTTGTTGTTCTCAACTGAGTTCCTTATTTATCTCTGTTGAAAATCACCTTCATTGTATGTATGCAGTGGATCTCTTTGATTTCTTTCCCTCTCAAGTTTCACTATGTATTTTTCCTTGTATCAGTGCCACACTGTCTCAATAGCTGCAGCTTTACAGTAAGTCACGAAATCAGTATGATTCCTTCAGCTTTGTTCTTTTTCAAATTGTTGTGGCAATTCTATTTAAACAGCACTTGATTAGATAGATTTTGAAAACTGACATCTACGTTAGTCAATTTTCCAACACTATAACAAAAGAAAAACCTGAGACAAATAACTTATTAAAGGTTTAATTTGGTTTATAATTTTGGAAGTTTCAGTCCACAATCAATTGGCCCCACTGCTTTGGGCCTGAGACAAAGAAGCAGATCATGGTGGGAGTGCATGGAGGGATCAAACCACTCACTTTGTGGCCAGGAAGCAAAACAGAAGAGAAAGAGGGTCCCCCAATTCCCTCATCAGGGGCACAGCCCTAATGACATAAGGATCTCCCACTAAACCCCATGTCTTAAAGATTCCCCCTCCTCCCAATAGCACTACCCTGGAGACCAAGACTTTAAACACATGAATCTTTGAGGGACATTCAACATTGAAGTCATAGCAAAATTAAGTCTTCTCATTCATGATCATGGTATTTCACCCCACATATTTAGTCCTTTGAGTTCAACATATTATAGTTTTCAGCATGCAGATCCTGCCCATATTTTGTTAGATTTATACCTTAGTATTTTATGTTTTTTGATGTAATTGTCTTGTCAATGATATTGTTTTTAAAATATCAGCATACATTTGCTCATTGCTGCTTATAGAAATGTAATTGATTTTTGTATAGTCCTCCTATGTCCTGCCACCTTGCTAAATTCATTTGTTAGTTTTAATTGTTTTTTTGGTAAGATTCTTTTGAATTTTCTAAATAGACCATAATGCCATCTGTAAATAGATGGCATTTAGTAACTCCTTTGTGATACATGTATTTGTAATTGTTTTCTTGCCTTATTTCAGTGGACAGGACCTCTAGTACAATGTTGAATAAGAGTAGTAAGAGACAATGACTTTGCCTTGTTCCCCTTTTTAGGAGGAAGGCAATTATTCTTTTTCCATTAAGTATGTTAGCTATAAGTTGGTTGCTGTTGCTGTTATTATTTGTAAAAATCCTTATCACATTACAAGCTTACCCCTATTCCTAGTTTATTGACTTTGTTATGAATGAATGGATGTTGAAATCCTTAAAATATTATTTGTTATTTATTAATATGACCATATGTCTTTCCTTTTTAGTCCATTGATCTGATTAATTATACTGATTAATTTTCAAATGTAGGGCCAGTCTTACATTGTAAAGATAAACCCTGTGGTTTATTAACCTTTTTACATATTGCTAGATATGATTTGCTAATATTTTGTTGAAATCTTTTGTTTATGCTCATGAAGGATATTGCTCTGTCATTTTCTTTTAATGTATTTGTCTTTAGTGTTAAGGTAGCTGACCTCACAAAATGGGTTGGGAAGTGTTCATTCTTTTCTCTCCTACTTTCTAGAAAAGTCAGTAGAGGATTTGTTTTAGTCGTTTCCTTCAATGTTTAGTAGAATTCATCAGTAAAGCCATCTGGACCTAGCGTTTTTCTCTATAAAAAGATTAATATGACAAATTATTTTTATTTTTTACACCCAGAAATATTCAGTTTGTAAATTTTTTTTTTAAGTGAGCTTTGGTAGTTTTTATCTTTGTGGTAGAAAATCCCTGGGTTCAAGGGTTCAATCCTCAATACTACAAGTGGGGAAAAGTGATGAGAAAGAACATCCTGGACTTCTACCATGCAATATGGCATCAGCTGTGAGTCTTTGACAGGTGCCCTTCATCAGGCTGGGGTGGAGGAAGAATTTGAGAGAATTTGTGAAGAATTTGTATTAATCCTTCCCTAAATGAAGTCATTTGGGCCGGAGATTTTATGGGCTTTTTAAAATTATTAATTCAATCTCTTTATAGGTCTATTCAGATTTTTATATTTATTTCAGAGTCATTTGCGATCTTTTTATTGGTTTTCTAGGAATTTGCCATCTTATATAAATCATCTAGTTTGTTGATATGCAGTTATTCATAGTATTCCATTATTATTATTTCTGTGAAGTTGGTGGTAATGATCCTTCTTTCACTCCTAATTATAGCAATTTGAATCCTGTGTCTTTCTCTTGGTCAACCTAGCTAAAGTTTTATCAATTTTATTGACTTTTTAAAAGGACACACTTGTGGTTTTGTTGATTTTCTTTATAGTTATACCTTTCTCTGTTTCATTAGTCTCCACTATAATCTTTATTATTTCCTTTCCCGTAAATGTTTTGGATTTATTTTGTTCTTTTTTCAATGTCTTAGGTAGAAGGTTAAGTCACTGATTTGGGATTTTTCTCCATATTTAACATGGGCATTTACAGCTACAAATGTCCAGAAAGCACCACTGTTATAGTTATATTTACACCTGCCATTTAACTTTTTTTGTTTTTTATATGCCTCTTGAATTCTTTTGTCTTTTATTCCTTCCATATTGCTTTTTTTGCATGCAGTGAATATTTTCTAATAAACTTTTTAATTGCTTTAATGTTTTTCTTTGCAATATATTTTTAATTGTTTCCTTAGAGGTTGTTCTAGGGCTTACTATATACACATGAACTTATTTCAGATTTATTTTTACATAATCCCCAAAATTTCTCCTATATACTTCAATTTCTTTTTTGTGCCATATTGTATGTATATGTGTGCCAGGTGTGGGCACACACTTGTAATCCCAGTGGCTTTGGATGTTGAGGCAGGAGGATTGAAAGTTCAAAGTCAGCCTCAGCAACTTAGCAAGACCCTGCCTCAAAATAAAAAAATAAAAGCACCCCTGGGTTCAATCTCTGGTACTAAAACAAAAAACCCAATATATATGTATATACAATCTATCTATACATAGTGCAAGTCTAACAATACATTGGTATTATTACTTCATATCATTTAATGTACTTTAAAGAAACAGACAAGAGAAAGTCTATACTTCTAGTATTTGCTATATGAACCTTCTTATCTACCATTTCTGGTTTTTTCATGTTTCTCATTAGCATTGCTGATATAGTCATGTCACCGTCAAGCTAAATTCAAGTTACCATCCGGTGTCATTTCTTTATTCTGATACGGATTTTCCCCTGCCTACCGTCTTTGTGCTGTTACTGTCACGTTTACCACATTTCTATACCGCATAGATCTAATTAGTACCTTTGTATACACTACTGTTCTGGGCAATTGCTTTTAAACCTAGTTAGTAAAAGACAGGAGAAGAATATATGTGCATTTTTACTATCTTATCTTTATCAGTGCTCTTTGTTTTTTTTTTTTTTTTTTGTGAGGATTTAAATTACTACCTGGAGACACTAGTCACTTGCTTTCAGCTTGAAGAAATCCTGTGCGTGCGTGTGTGCGTGTGCATGAAAAAGAGAGTAGGGGAAGGTGGGTCTGCAAGCAACAGATTCTCTCTCTCACTAGGGTAGACCCTCTGCTTCAACCACCTGCAGTGACTCCAAATGCAGTATCCTCGCATGTGGGCAATGTGGTTTTTCATATTATATTCCCTCCACCCTACAATCCTCTGGATAATTCACACTCAGTCATGAAGCCAATCTTGGTGGCACCTCATCTACAAAATCTTCCCCAGTGATCTTCTTATCCCCGTCCTGGGTCCTTTGTGCCCCGTGGAGCCACGGCTTCTCCCACCATGGCACTTTTTACATACATTGTACATGCCTGCTTACCTGTCCACTTCTGTGCCATGTCTTAAGCCTGGGTTCAAATCCTTGCTCTGGTATTTACTAGCTGTGTGACCTTGGTCCAATTATTACTTAACCTCTCTGAACATCAATTTCTTAATTTATAAAGTTATTTATAACAGCACTAATACTAATAGTCTTGCCCTCAACTGGTTGTTTCAAAGATGAAATTAGTATACAGTGCTCACCATCCTGCCCATTGGTTGCTGGTGATTCTTTCTTGCCATGTGCATTGCATATCTGTCAGGCCACAGAGGTGGTAGCTAGGTTGGGAAAAGCCATGAAATACAGAAAATTACATTCTCTGAGATACTCCTGGGCAAAGAAGAGGAGGCTCTCTGAACAACGTGGCTTCCAGACCTTTTGTAAATGCACACTCCCAGAACCACCTTCCTCTTTCCCGGGGAACCGTGTAATGTGCGAGAACAGCCACAAGGGGGCATACTCGCCTGGTGGTGCCCAGCTATTGCCACTGTCTCTGTAGGCGGCGTTCTGGAAGTAGCTCCAATACGTGTTCTCTAAAAACGTGACTAAAGTTGGGCATTTTCCCCCACCATTGAAATAAAACAGTGCACTGTGGCAGTAAGATACTGTTTGTTCATAATTCGCCGAAACTATTTTAAAACAACCAAACACAGTTGCCACATTGAAAAACCACAGAAATTAATGTGGCCCGTCGCCCTTCTCCCCCACTCCCAAACTGCTGTTACTTACCCATTCACAAGTTTGGGAAGGTACAGAATGGACGGTGGAAACGTTGGTGATGTTAGTTAACAACAGGGCACTGTTACCCAATGAATGATTGTGGTCCCTCCAAATTCATAATGAAGCCCTGATCCTCCCTTATGTGACTGTGTAGGAGGATCATGAGCACAGGGCCTGGGGACCTGTCTTCTGGGTGCCCTTACAAATAGAGGAAGAGATGCCAGAGCCCTCTCTGTTATGGCAGGAAGAGGGTCCTTGCCAGAAACTGGACCCAACTGGACCTTGACATTGGACTTTCCAGCCTTCAGAAATGGGAGAAAACAAACTTCAGTTAAGCCACAAAGTGTGTGGTGTTATGTTAAGACCCAAAGCAGACAGAGGCATTCATCTATTCAGGGAAGGTGTTTTGGCTCTTTTATACAGTTTTGTCATTATCACAGAAACTTGTTATCTGCCCCCCCTCCACGCCCCACTGTGTGCCAGGCCAGGTGCTGGAGTTGAAATCCAGGGTCCCCTGCATGCTAATTGGGTGTTCTACCAACAGGTTACACCCCAAGCCCTGTTTTCTTGTTAAAAAAAATTAACTGCAAGTGCTCACATCTTGGTAAACATGAAATACATCCTCTTGCTCTTCCTTTTCCATTCCCTTTCCCACTTCTCTTTTGAATGTGTCACCTCAGGTCTGCGCATGGTGCACTAAATGCCAGGATCAGGGCCACAGCTGTCACAATGGGAAAAAAAATGACACACACAGTTTCTTGGCACTCCTGGGAACTAGGATGTGTCTTCTGTCTTTCTGTGGGAGGGCATGTGAGCCAGCCTGTGAACTGGCAAGTAAACTTTGTTCTGCATAATCAGCTTGTTGGGGAAACAGAGGGTTGAACCCTTCCCTGAAGGGTTGCACAGAGCTTATAACAAACAGTGTCTCAATAGAGAGATGAGTCCCCACCCGAGTCCCACAGGCCTACTGGACAGCAGGTCCTGCCAGTCAACCTTGGGCCCTGCAGCTTAGCCTCCCATCCCAGGGTCTGGCCATGTGTATAGTCATCCAAAGCAGGATTCATGGCTTAACAACAGGCTGTCCCAGCAATCCTGAGATATAGCCTAGCCAGATGCCAGTACAAGCCCTGCTGCGGAGACTGCCTGAACTGTTCAGGAATAGGGCATGCCAAGTTATGGAAAGACATTGACTTTGGTTCTAAGCCTGGGTCCTGTAACCCTAGATACGTCTCACCCTCTCTGAGCTTCTGCTTTCTAATGTACAAAATGGGGCTGACAAAGCTCATCTCAGAGTTGTTTTTTTTTTTCAGGGCTGAGGACTGAACTCAGGGCTTCCGCATGCTAAGCAAGCGCTCTGCCACTGAGCTAAATCCCAAAACCCCCTCCCTTTTTTTTTAAAAGAGAGAGGGAAAAACAATTTTATTTAGTTTTTCATGTAGCTTTCGTTGTCTGAGATTGTTCTGTACATAGTGCTGGGGTTTAGAACTTGCATACTCATACATGCCAGGCAAGTGCTGTAACCGCTGAGCCACCACTCCAGCTCTCATCTCAGAATTTTTAATAGCAGTAAACTAATTTGCCTTAAATCAATTGTTATGTTGCCTGGCATGTAGCGAATCTTAATCACTGATTGTGTATTTTCAGGCAGCAACTAGCAAACATTTTCTTTAAGGGCCAGACAGTAAATATCTTAGGCTTTTCAACCGTACACAGTCTCTGTGGCAACTGCTCAGCTCTACTGTGTGGTTATAGGGCAAGAGCAGTCAAATACAGGGCAGAAAGTAGTGACTTGATTGTTTCCAATAAAACTTTATTTATAAAATCAAGTGAACCATATTTCTAAGGTGATAGCTGGTCTGAAGATGGAATGATTGATGGAGTAGAAAGGAGGGGGCCAGTGCCCGGGCAGGTTTCCAATTCAGAGATGCCCATGCAGTGCAAAGAGAAGGGAAAGGGGACGCTTGTCCATATATATTCTTGGGAAAGGTTATCACAAGCCAAGGATTCTTTTTTTTTTTTTTAAATTTGTTTGACATAGTCTTACATATTGGAGGGAATTGTTACATATTCATGCACATGTGGATATTGACAAAGTGAGTTAAGGCTGATCCTAGTCCAGGATCTTCTCCTGTTCATCCATTCCCCAATCGCATGTTTCCTCTGTAATATCCCCGTGCTATAGGTAGAAATGAGCAAATACATGTATATTAATTTTTGAAATTTCTAAGTTTTCTCTGCTTGCCTGTGTATAGTTTGGCTTCTCATGGGAGTCAAGTGTTCCCAGTTGTATTAATAACCCCCCTTATCCCTCCCTCCTCTCTTCCCTGACCTTCATAGTTATGATTCCCCAGCTTATGTGAAATTTCAACTTTGGTGGGTTTATTAATTAAACTTAGCTAACTTTCATTCCATCATAGGTTTTATTCTAGCGTCCACGTATCAGAAAAAACATTTGGCTCTTAAGTCTTTGTTTTTGGGATACTTCACTCTGTATTGATTTTTTCCATCTCCATCCATTTGGCTGCAAATGCCATGATATCATTCTCTATAATGGCAGAGTAGAAGTCCATTGTATGTATGTACCACAGTTTTTTTATTAGTTAAATATGGACTAACAATTAAAGGGGAGTCATTATCAAACAATCAAGAACAAATGTAGGGGTTGGGGATTTAGCTTGGTGGCAGAGCGCTTGCCTAGCACGTGCAAGGCCCTGAGTTTGGTCCTCAGCCCTGAAAAAAAAAAAAGAACAAATGTATATTCACATAGCAAGCCAAGGCTGATGCCATTCCATGGTTTCCCTCCCCACCTTGGGTTCCTCATGGTTCCCTGTATCCCTCAGTTAACCCCTGTATTAAATGGACTTCTCATGGAGGTCAGAGGTTTCCCTCTGAGTTGATTCCCCAATACTTCCTCCCTCCAGTCTCCTTGATATCCTTCCTGTTCCCTCCTACCTGCCCCCTCCCTACGTCTCCCAGCCTCCTAGGCAAGTTTCCCCCTGTTCCTGTAAAAATTCATACATGTTGAGGTTATTATTAGCTTAGCTATCTATCATACTGTTTCCAGTTGTAATCTAGCTCCCACAAATGAGAGAAAACATTCGGTCCTTGAGTCTCTGAGATTGGGATACTTCACTCAGCATAATTTTTTCCATCTCCATCCATTTGGCTGTAAAAGCCGTAATATCGTTATCTCTAATAGCTGAGTAGTATTCCATTGTATATATGTACCAAAGTTTTGAATCCACTCATCGAGTGAGGGGCATCTGGGTTGGTTCCATAATCTAGCTATAGTAAATTGAGCTCCTATAAACGTTGATGAAGCCGTATCTCTATAATATGCTGATTCTAACTCTTTTGGGAAAATATCCAGGAGTGGAACAGCTGGGTCGTAAGGTGGTTCCAGCCCTAATTTTTTGAGGATTCTCCACACTGCTTTCCAGAATGGCTGAACCAGTTTGCAGTCCCACCAGCAATGTGACAGTGTTCCTCTTTTCCCACAGCCCCTCCAGCATCTGTCATTGTTCGTATTCTTCATTTTTGCCACTCTAACAAGAGTAAGGTAGAATCTCAGTGAAGTTTCTCTTATTACTAATGATGTAGAGCATTATCTCATATATTTGTGGGCTTTCTGCACTTCCTCTGCTGAGAAGTTTCTTTTTAGATCTGTAGCCAATTTATTGATTGGATTATTTGTGATTTCAGTGTTTAGTTTTTTCAGCTCTTTGTATATTCTGGATATTAGCCCTCTGTCCAAGGTGTAACTGGCAATGATTTTCTCCCATTCTGTAGGTTCTCTCTTGATACTCTTGACCAGTTCTTTAGCTGTACAAAAGCTTTTTAGTTTAGTTGCATCCCACTCATTTATTCTTGACTTTACTGCTTGAGCCATGGGAGTTTTGTTAAGGAAGGCGCTGCTGACTCCTATGTCCTGTAGTGTTGACCCTACTTCTTTTTCAAGTAAATTTAAAGTTGCTGGCTTAATATCCAGTTCTTTGAACCATTTTTATTTAATTTTTGTCCAGGGTGACAGATAAGGATCTAATTTCAGTGTCTACAAGTGGCTGTCCAATGTATCCAACACCATTTGTTGAACAGGCTATCTTTCTTCCACACTATGCTTTTGCCCCCTTTGTCAAATATCAGATAGTTAAAGGTATGGGGGTTCAATCGCAGAATCCTCTATTCTATTCCATTGGTCTTCAGTTCTGTTTTGATACCAATATCATGCTGTTTTTGCTACTACAGCTCTGTAATATAATTTCAGGTCAGGGATTGAGATACCCCCTACTTCTTCCTTCCTGTAGAGTAATGTTTTGGCTAATCTGGGTCTTCTGTTATTCCATGTGAACTTGAGAATTGCTTTTTCCATATCCATGAAGAATGCCATTGGTATCTTGATGGGGATTGCATTAAATCTGTATAGGGCTTTGGGTAAAATGGCCATTTTTATTATATTGATTGTGCCTAACCATGAGCATGGAATGTTTTATTCCATCTACTCAGGTCTTCTGTAATTTCTTTTTTTAGTGTTTGATAATTTTTCTTGTAGAGGTCCTTAATATGCTTTGTAAGGTTAATGCCCAAGTATTTCATTTTTTTGGAGGAGATGGTGAATGGGAGAGATTTCCTGATTTCTTCTTCAGTGGACTTGTTGCTGGAGTAAAGGAAAGCTAGTGACTTACTGGTGTTGATCTTATAGCCAGTCACTTTGCTGAAATTGCCTATGAGCTCTAGAAGTCTTCTGGTCAAGCTTATTGGGTCTTCCAGTTACAGGATCATGCATCAGCAAATAGAGACAACTTGACTTCCTCTTTTCTTATTTGAATTCCTTTGATTTCCTTCTCTTGTCTGATAGGTCTGGCAAGGGTTTCGAGGACTATATTGAATAAGTGGGGAAAGTGTACAACCTTATCTTTTTCCTGAATTCAGTGGAAATGCTTTCTGTTTTTCTCCATTGAGAAAGATGGAAATAGATCTTATGTAGTTAAAGTATCTTCCCTTGATCCTTATCTTCTCCAGGGTTTTGAGCATAAAGGGATGCTGAATATTTTCACAGGCCTTTTCTACATCACTTGAGATGATTATATGATTTTTATTTTTAATTCTGTTTAAGTGGGGAATTACATTTATTGATTTGCGTATGTCGAACCAGCCCTGCTTTCCTGGAATGAAGCCCACTTGATCATGATGTATTATCTTTTTAATGACCTTTTGTATCTGATTTGCTAGAATTTTATTAAGGATTTTTGCATCTATGTTCATCACGGAAATTGATCTGTAGTTTTCTTTTTTTGATGTGTCTTCGTTGGATTTTTGTACCACAGTTTTTGAATCCATTCGTCCAATGAGGGGCATCTGGCTTGGTTACAAAGTTTAGCTATAGTAACTTGAGCTTTTATAAACATTGATGAAGCTGTGTCTCTGTAGTATGTAGATTCCAGCTGTTTTGGGAAAACACCCAGGAGTGGGATAGCTGGGTAAAAAGGTGGTTCCATACCTAGTTTTTTGAGGAGTCTCCACACTGCTTTCCAGAGTGGCTGTACAAGCTTGCAGTCCCACAAACAGTGTGACAATGTTCCTCTCTTCCCACAACCCCTCCAGCATCTGTTATTGTTTGTATTCTTCATTTTTGCCACTCTGATAGGAGTGAGGTGGAATCTTGGTGAAGTTTTGATTTGCATTTCTCTGATTGCTAGTGATGTAGAACATTTTCTCGTATATTTATTGACTTTTGGAACTTCCTCTGTTGAGAAGTTTCTGTCTAGTTCCCTAGCCCATTTATTGATTGGATTACTGTTGCTTTGGTGTTCAATTTTTGAAGTTCTTTGTATATTCTGGATATTATTCCCCTGTTGGAGGTGTAGCTGGCAATTATTTTCTCCCATTCTGTAGGTTCTCTCTTGAACGCTCTTGACTAATTTTTTAGCTGTGCAGAAGCTTTTTAGTTTAATGGCATCCCACTCATTGATTCTTTTTAAAAATTATTTAAGGAGTCTTGACCCTAAGGGGTGAAGAACCACTGGGATAAGCCAAGCATCTCCCCAGATGTGGGAAGGATAGGTGATGGGGTTGACTGGGCCCACAGATACTTAGAAGTACCCTGGGTCTCCTGGGGCCTTTCCTTAATTGCTGACATTCCAAGGGGTTAAGGGATTGTTTTCTGTGGCCCCTGGTTAGAGACAGCATCCTGTCACCAAGGCTGCAGAGCACTCCCCAGTTAAAACATGGTGCAGCCCCACCTAGTGCCCCTATTTTCAGCTTCCCTCCCCTTTCCAGACCCACAGAATTGTGGGGTAGTCCCATGTGATCCTAGCTGCCTGCCCAATCAGGTAAGGGAGTGAGGCCCTCAGTCAAGGATATATAAGGGTAGAGTGGAGCAGTGCCCAGGGACTGGGGGCTGGATGGGCTGCTCTGCTAGTATTTGCTGGGAAGCAAATTTCCTGACCAAGCTTAGTTCATAAGACTTGGCAAGCTGGAGCAATGCAGCCATGAGTGTGCTACTCCCAGGGTCCCAGAGTCAAATCATCAGTGCTGTAGTTACCTCCTCTGCCCTGATCCATTAACACTTCCCCTGTGCTGAGGGTCCCATGGTTACTGGAGAGGCAGCAGTGCCATACCAGGGGCTCCACCCCATTAGCAGACTGACCAGTGGGAGGTGGAGTAGGAGGAAGCTGGCCCATACAATTCTTATTCCTGCCTCTCCCAGCAGGGCTATACCCAGACACAGCAATTCCTGGGACCGCTCAGAGGACATTCCCTGAAACTGATGAGTTGATCATACGTGCTTCCAAGAAACACCCACAGTGACCCATTTCTAGGGAGGCCAGGCTAAGGCAGTTGATGCCACAAGTGGTCCAGAGAAGAAACAGGTGACTGACCATCAAGGTTTCCTGGGATGTGTGCAGTCCTGTCCTGAAATAGCCAGTGGCCCTAGAAGGCAGATCTCAGGGTGGGATTTTGAGTTGGACTGCCTCTGTGTAAAGACCCAAAGGGCTGCTTTGCTGGTGGAAGCAAGGTGACCAGGGACCTCCTCCTGGGGGTAGCTTTGACTGGAGCACAGGTGAGGCATTGAGGCATGCGGTGGCCAAGGCCCTGGTTCTGCAGGTAGCAGTGATTGGTATGAGGGTCAGGGTGTGCTCTGGCTGCACTGGATGGCAACTTGCAGCCAATATGGGCCTGCTGCAAAGGGTCCTCCAAATGGGGCTCCAGTTGTCCAGGGCCTGGGTACTTGGGCAATGTCTATGAGCTCCCTGGGATTGGATGGGAGCATCTGTCATATACAGCTGCAGTGGTGTTAGTTTTTCTTCAAGTGGACCTGTTCTATCTTCAGTTGATGATCTCCAGTCTATAAACTGACTAAGTTCTGGAAGTCTGCAGGTTTCCATTCCAGCAGCCAATGTTAATGAGCCGGGGTCTGAATGACAAGACTCCCTGAGACCTGAAGTGCAGCATGTTCCTCTGGTTAGAGGGGGACTCTTAGAGCCATCAGGGTACAAGAGCATTTCATCTTGCTGGGAGTTCAATATGTCCACACAGCCATCTGTGTCTCCTCAGTTCCCAGATATGTCATTGCACTAGGTATAATTGCAGCCAGCAGAACAGTCACATCCCTCCTGACCTAAGGGGTGAGGCATTGCTGGAGCTAAAGACACTGGTAAGGACTGACAAAGGAGAGAGGTGGGCACCCCTCCCAGCTAGCGGGGCTGCAAGGTCCGACCTTGGCCACAGCTACCTACCCCTTGGATTTGGAGGGTGCCTGTGGGCAGTGGGGCTCCTGAGCTTCTACTTGGGTCATTGACTCCCTTGTCCATGAGTAGGTAGAGGTTTTCAAAGGCCAGCCTTGGTCATTGACTTGCAACCAGAAAGTCCTGAGGTTCCATTTGATGAACCAGTGGGACAACGCTGCTCCATGTTGGACCATATGCCCTTGTGGATAGCTGTGTCATCTAGGGCCCTTCCTGATTACTTGTGGGCTGGTCCTTTCTCCATGGTCAGAACCTCTGGGGCACATGTAAACCTAGACAGGTCCAGGTTACAGGTTGAGGGATGTGGAAGGTGAGATGGCCTGGATGCACCTTGGGCTTCTAATTACAGCACTAGAAAGAAGACTCCCGTCTAGTGGACAGGTGGCATCCTAGGAGTGGAGTGGGCTGAGGCTCTGGGGGAATGAGGGTTAGAGCAGAGTCCTTGTCACCCTGTGGCCTGGTCATAGGAGGCTAACAGGGGAGCCCTGGGCAGAACCCTGGGGTGGTATCTATTGACTTTAAGGGCTGCATGTGGGTTGGGACTGATCATGAAATGGTGAAGTGCCTCAGAGGAAGAGGTCTGTGAGTAGGAGAGAGACTGACTCTCATACATACCACAAAGTATTTGCCAAGTGTCTCCATAGTTGGATTTTTGGTGATGACAGGTTGAGTGGGACACTGAGAGCTGACAGCTGAAGAGGGGACAGGAAGAGCTCACTGGAGGAGGGGAAATGAGAGGCCAGGAAGTGTCCACTCCCACTGTGAGCTGTTCTTCTCTGGTGACCTGACTGCTGTGGTCACAAGGACAGTCAGAGGCACTTCAGTCATACAACATTTACTGGCAGATGCTGAAAAACAGCAACTAACAACTATAGTCCCTGTCCTTGGGCAGCATGATATGGAGGGGACTGACCACAGTCTCAGTCTGTATGAAAGGCAGGCAATGTGATAGAGAGGGCTGGAGTGGTCTTGCTGTGGCCAGATGGTAGGAGCTGGAGGATTCAGTGACCTCTGCAAGCAGGCAGCCTTGGAGCCAAGACCTGAAAGATTCTAACTGTGGTTCATCAGTTAGCTACACCAAGGCGGAGACTTTCCTAGAGTGCCCCAAGGACAGGGACAGGGACAGAGTCTCCAGTGTAGGGATAATGATCAAGGGTGCCACCTCTTAGTCCAGCTGGTTGCTTGATCCACGAGATGGTTCACTGAGAAACAGTCGGACTTGCAGCCATCAGTTGGGGCTGAGATGAAGGAGGAAAAAACTCTGTCTCCTGTTCTTGTGCAAAGCCTTTCACTTTCTGTAATTCCATCTCAAACTTTTCAAAGCAATGAAGAAAGAATATGTCCCAGTCCCCAAATATTCTGTGTTCTGCAAATGAAGCCCCAACAATCCAGTGCTGGAGAGAAGCCTAAAGGGAGGTGCGTAGTGGATGATACTGAATCCTTAATGCACCGCAGAGGCTTTTGCTCTTCAGGGTCCTCTCCAGCTGACACCATTAGTTCAGGATGAGGCTGCTATAATGTGCAGAGTTAGGTGCTTAGTGCCTGGAACCCAGAACTCAGGGAAGTCAAAGTCTCTGCCCTCCAGACACTCCCTGAGCAAGGACAGCAAGCGAACTTGGGTTCAAATCCCTACTTACTACCCAAGTCAACCTGATCTGCCTAAGCCAGCCTAAGGACACTTGTTCATGGAGGTGATCTGGGTAAAATGGACACACAAATTGAGTGTCAAGCCTATGCCCAGCACAGAGTAAGGCTCCAGAAGCCACAGCCATGTTGGAGACCTGCCAGCAGGGAGGCAGGGGGAACACTTCTTCATATTGACATACTTGGGCTACTCTTAAAGGTGTTATGGACAAGGTGGAAAAGACAAGTTTTGAAGAGTGCTTTAAATTATTTGCAGATTAAAATATTACCCAATCTGATGGCTCTTTCTGGGGATCATCATAGTCCCCATTTGGTTCCTCCAGGTTCCAAATCCCCCCAGAGCCCATTCTCAGCCATGGGGACCCGAGGGCATCTCAAGCGCTGGGAAGGATGACGCTGCAGACAGCACTGGTCTCGAAGGCCTTTATTCAGGAAGGTAGGGAGCGTCTGCAGTCCGTTTTACAGGCACTGTGCAGGGGGATTGTAACAGTTCCGTTTTCCCCAAGATCCCATGGGGAGAAGGGTGCAGAGGAGGGGCACCTGTCTGGGCAGGGCAGAGAGGTCCTCTCCTCCAGAAGAAAGGCACTGACAGGATGAACACCTTAGAGCAAGGAGCCAGGCTCTATGCACATGGGTTGACCCGATGCCACTCAAAGCTAAATACAGCTAAAGGTGGAAATAGTCCATCTTGGGGGCAGGAGGGCAGAGCTGCTTCCAGGCTTTTCCCATCAAGTGGGAAAGGAAGTTGAGATAGAGGGCAAAGCTTTAAGGGAAAAACAGTCTAGCCTTTCAGTCTTAGTGTTTTGTGCAATTTAAAAAATAAAACCAACAAAATAAATATAACTTAAAAACTTCTTACAGGACACTAAAGGCAAGTTTAGGGAAAGCAGTTGAGGAAATCTTCCAAGCAAGTGTGCCAAGCAGTGCTGATTGCCAAGAAACCCTGGGGCCCACAAGGTCACAGCAAGGAGGGCCTAGTGCCTTCTTACCTGTGTACCAACTCCTGGCACCTGCATGACCGGGACCTAAAACATCCCTCCCAGACCTCCAGGAAATAGGTTCTGGGAAATTCCATTCCAGAATCTATCTATTCCACTGAGAGGAGGGGGAAGGGCCTAATAGCGAGAGAGTGGAGAATGGCTTAAGAGACAGCAAGTGTGGGAGCTAGTATGGTAAATACAAAATCCAAAAAAGACAAAACACCCTAGGAAACAGAATGACCCTAGAAAGATGCCTTCTTTACCACTTTCATATAGGTATGTAACCCAGTGCAAACTATTACCATAAGAGGGGTCACGGAATGAATGAATGATCATTTGCCTATTGTCACATTGTTTGCAAACAGTTGGTGCCTTCTTAAAGTGCTTGGGAAGTTTTGTTCACTTACATAGGTTAAACTGGTCTCTGTAATTTTTGTTTGTATCATTAATTTGCTTTAGCAAATGTTTTTCATAGATAGAATGGTTAGCTTTTGGCCAGTCCATAGTTGTAGAATCTTCATAGCTGAATTAACAATGTTCCTTCCTTGCAGAACTGAAGCCCAGTCCACCTGGGTCCCTTCTAAACTACAAGTGACTGCAGCTTGGGCATTTCAGAGCTTAATGTGGCACTTGATGCCACCCCCATTCCGCCTGCCTTCGAGATCACATGCTGTCACAAGGGCTCAGGCTCAGCCAGGGCGGGGGTGTGACCTTTAGCAAGTCAGCCTACACAGAAGCACACCACCATTTTGAACAAGAGCCAGGAAGTTTAAGTGATTTCCTTTTTTAAAATCTGTACTTATACATTCTTATGTGTCCCGCCCTCCACCCCCAGCCAACTGTCACTCACTCACCCACCCAGGATGGAAGAGGAAACATATGTCATGTGGACAGGTCAACAGTCTCCCCAGAGACCCTGGCAGTCCACCCCTGGAGCAGTCTTGCAGGTGCACACACCTAGGTCCACACTATTTCCTTCAGTGTCCCCAAGGAGGCTTGGTACCTCTGATTCTGCACTCCTAAACCTCTGACAGTAAAGGAGGGGGTGGCAAGCCCCAGGGAGGCACAGCTCCACATGGCAACAGAACAGGAGTTTTGTTTAAAAAGTCATGCAAAGTATACATTCTTTTCATTATACAGACTTCCTTGCTTTACAGTTAAGGCTTTAGAATGGTCATCCATGAATCTTCGAGCAGCACAGGGACTCCAGGAAGAGAGGCCTGAGACACCTACAGGTACCCATCATGTTCCTGGAAGCCACCCACACTATATGAGGAAACCTGAGTCTAAACCCTTCAGGCTCTCAAGCTTTTTGCAGGGGAAATTTATAAATGATGCCAGTAAGCCAGAACCAGGGTTCCTTCTGGCCTGGTGCTGCCCTGAATCCCACCTCCAGCCCTTATAACTCTTAGGGACTCCTTCCCCGTGAAAGGACCCCATGTATGCAGGTAGGGTTGACTGACTAGCACAAGGGACATGAGGGGACTAGATATAAATTTCCTCCCCTGAATGGAGCCAGGGTCCCAGACACCCTGAAGGGTCTGCCCCCCACTCCAAGGGACTGTCTACGCCTTGAGTGCTCCCACCCAACTGCCTAGACCTTGTCACACAACAGGGGAGAGACCATTTAGCAGTGGTTCTGGGGAGATCAGGGTGGCATCCTTGTAAGTTCAACTTGGCAGAATGTTTCCTCTGAATTTGAGGGTAGCAATTCCAGATGGAAGAACACAGTTCCTGTGTGTCCCCTTCTGGGAAGGTCTGGGTCAGAGAACACAGTCAATCGGCTTTAGCCTTCTTCTGGCTCCCAGCTGGGTCTGGCCCAAAGCTGGAGGGTATCAATATCAGAAAGGTGGGGGTCATGATTTAGCAGCCCTAGAAAGGTTACCACATCATCTCTGAAACCCCCGTGGCGCCAGTCATAGGAAGGAACTGTGCTCATAGACAACATGTGGTTCCCAGAGGTTTTATGTCTCAACTACCAGGAAGCCAGGAACCTGGCTGGGCCGCTGGGCTCTGGGTGGGAGGGAGACTGATGTGCTTGGCAGCAGTGCTGATGGCAGTAGCCACCAGGGGGCAGCAGGTTCCCACAGGTATCCTGCCTAGGCCTGGGCTTTCTGTGGGCCAACCAGATAGGTTCACTTCCTAGGGGACCCTTGGCAGCCAGGGATCCCAGGGACACCCAACTTCTAAACCCAACTTACTTTTACAGGAAGCTGAGCCTAGGTTTGGGCGATTCTGTTCTAGAAGGTGATTCTATGTACAAAAAGAAGTGGAAAGACCACCTCCAAACCCTTAAGTTAGGAAAAGAACCAGAAAATCGCTTTTTATCTCCTCTTCTACAAAGTGTCTTGTAAGTGCAGTCCACGAGAGTCAGTTCTGGGACTTGAACCCAAGAATAACTGGAGGAAAAATTAAGAAGAAGAAGGGAAGCAGAGGGGAAGGAGAAGAGGCGGAGGCGGAAGGGATAAGCTGAGTGACTCAGGCAAGCAGAGCGTCCTGGGACATTTCTGTTAGGATGTCGATGAGGTTGTTCAGCCCGGAGAGGTAGCCATCCTCCCGGTTCCCTTCCTGCCAGGGAACATCATGCTTCAGGGTCTGGCCCTCGGGCAGGGGTGTGGTTTTCCCAAAGTCAATCATCCACACCTTGGCCTGTTCTTTCTTGTCATGGATGAAGAGGAGAGAACTGCCAATGACCTGGAGGAAAGCAGGGCAGTGAGGAGGGGGTGGCTGGCACACTCTGGCACATGAGGGGGGCTTGGAAATACCTGTGGCCTACAAGAAGCTAAGCGGGGTGTGGGCCAGAAACTCTGTACCCTTTTCTCATTAGGGCAGAGGGGCTAGCCCAAGAGTATCCATGTTGGGGGCAGAGGTTTTGGAAATGGTGACCAGCCTTCTGTGTGAGCAGCGGTATGGGGAAGTCTGGAATGGCAGACAACCACAACCCTTCTCCATCCCAAGCTCTGACCTGTACACTTCCCAGGAAAATTCAGAACTAAATCTGGGGGCCACACCTTTCCCCTCCTGGACCAAACACCCTGAGTGATGAGTGACTGCTCTGGTGAAAGAGAAGGTGCAAGGAGATTCCATACTCTATTTGGGGGGACTAAGGAAGACCCCATGCCAATGCACACACATACTCACCCCCAGTACCACAGTCACCTGCAGATTCTGGCCAGACAGGCCCAGGAGGGTCTCCTCAGCTTGACCCCAGCCACAGTGTCCTTTTAAGGACAACAGGGCACCAAAAGAGCCCACCTCTACCCCTCCCCTTCTGTGTAAGATCAGATCAGAGTATCGGCATGGGAGTGTGGCGCTCCTTCCACCCATTGCAGGAGGCCAGGTGGCTATATTCTGGAAGTCCTTCTAGGCTCTGTCCTCTAGGGATCTTCTCCCCACTACCCTATCCCTTGTCCAGGCACCCTGTCAAGGCCATCACACACAGGAGGATAGTGGTTCTGCCCTGAGACTCCTGAGGTGGTAGAACAGGAGTCCTGCCACAGCTGCCCAGGATGGAACAGTCTCTGGAGCAGGGAGAGAAAAGAAGAAATGAATCTTAGGCAGGACAACTTATTTGATCACCTAGGGAGTCCAGCACAGCCACACTGAGATGTGGTTTCTTCCTACAGTGAGGGGGCTGCTCCTTGGTGGTCTGCTTCTGGCTATAGCTATCCTAAATGTTCCTTGAGCCTCTGAAACTAGGGGGTCTCTTAGCATGCAAGCTCTCTATCCAAGAGTACAAAGGCCCAACCAATATGTACCTCATGGCACTTGAAGAAGGGAGAAACTTCAAGGGTGGCTCGAATGGCCTTCAGTCGGTCCCGGTAGGCGATCTGGGAACAGAAAGATGGCCAGAGCTTTATATGCGGAAGGCAGGGGATGGATTTAAGCTCCATTTAGCACCATTCAGAGCTCCTGAATTAGAAGTAATAGTGACCTTATACCCTGATCACTTACTCCAACCTCCTCATCTATTAATAAGGAAAAAGGTCAAGAAGGAGGCCCAAGTGGGCTCTGGGTGCCACCTTTCTCCACTCCACATGGTCTCATGAGCCATAGGTGCAGGAAGCAAGATGGTCCTAGAGCTACCCTTGAGGGGCTCCTATGTGAGGGGCCAGTTGATCCTGGAATACCAGCAGTGTGGAGGTGGAAGCTAAGGGGCCGTGGTGTCTCAGGGAACATAAACCGGTGCCTGGCTTTTAAAAAGACAGAGTACATGGGAGAGCCACAGATATCCCTGCCATAGCCAGAGATACTACAAACTCCAGTTGTACTGTATCCAGCAGCACTCTGGTCCAGGGTGTACTGTTCTTTCCAGGTGCCAGCTCTGTGGGTCTCACCACTGGGGCTATAGGGCCACACAGGGTTCTTCCATGCCCATAGGAACAGCAGTGACACAACCTGGCAGGCCTGGTCACAGCTCACTGGAGTCCCTGGCAGCAGAACTGAGCCCTTCTTTTAGGAAGCACATGGTGGCAGCACTGCTGAGATCCTTCTGAGCAGGTGGCCAGGGAGCTCGCAGGGACCAAGGAAAGACTCTCCTGGGGCCCCTTCCTGCTCTGTAGCTCCTGGGTCCTGATCAGAAGATGCCTCTCAAAGGGGCTCCAGGCTCACATCTCAGCCATGCCTGGATCTCGAACTGTCACAAGGCACTTGTGCTTGGGGTGCACTGGCTCAACACACCTTAACTCAGAGGAGGGTGAACACTCTAGTCCCAGTGGGCAGAGCATCTGTCCGAGCCTGCTGGCTGTCACAGCAGCCATCACAAAAGGAATGACTTTGTCATGAGGCTTGTATATATATATACCCCTGGCTGACAGCCAGGCTGAAGAGGGCAGTGTGATACGTAGGTATACCTCTCTCATTCAGCCTCACAGTTGGTAGAAGGCTGGCTAGGTGTGGAGGTATTGGGGGTGCAGGGACCAGCAGGCTGCTTTGCTGGGCAGAGACCCCAGAGCCTGCCTGGCCTCTGTGTAAGGCATATTTTGGTGTGAATCCCAGCTCTGTGCTTTCCTAGCTGTGAATCCTTGACCTCTCAAATTTCCTATCTGTAAAGTGGCGACAAGAATGTCCACCAGCACAGAGGGTTTCCAAGAGGATGTAATGAGCAATTAGCACAATACCTGACTGGCTAAAGAAGTCTAGCAATGTTTGGCCTCTATAGAGAATGGAAAATGTTCTGGGGAGCTGCAAGACTGATGGGTTAGGGAAGATGGTGAGTGTTCACAGAGCTTCTCTGTGCACCCACAGAATGCTGGGGAAAGGCATATTGCTTTTAAGCAGTAACTTGGGGCCTGGGATTTATTTTATTTTATTTTTTTTTGCATGGGCACTGTGGCTGCTGCCATGGTGCGGCTCAGACAAGGAAGGCCTGGACATGGATGTCCATAGTAGGCATAGTTATCCAGAGAGCCTGACTCACCAGGATGTTACGGTTTCCTTTAGTGAATTCTCTGAAGGCCTCAGTAACCTGCTCCCTCGTTTTGGTCTTCTTAAAGTCCCTGTTCACGGAGCCATCTTCTTTCTGAGAAGAAGAATGACACCCCACCAGGAGGCAGTCAGCAGAGGCAGGCAGGTGGAGACTGTGCTCATCTACTCAACAACCACAGAGCAGGTGAGACCCATCCTGACCCTCCACCTGCTCTCTGTCCAGTGGAGGCAGCCAGGTACCCAGGTATGTACAAGGAGGCAGGTGCAACCAGGGGCAGGGTAATTATCATGCAGCACAGCAGAGGGCAGCCTGACCTGGGCTATAACTGAGGAGCACACAGATATGGTATTGGTGTTCCAGGCAGAGTGCACCACATTAGGAAAGGTCTGGAAGTGTGTGAGGCATCTGAGTCAAGAATGAAGAGTGCGTCCCTCGAATAGCCCTTCCCTGAGTGCAAGCAGCAGGGGCTGAGTGAGGGGAACAGCATCATTTCCTGCTCAGGGGCCTCAACTTGTCCCTTGAAGGTCCCTGCTGTATATGCTACCCTCTCACTAGTCACTTGGCAGGTTTCTGGGTATCAGAGTGACTACTTCTATATCACTGTGTTTGTGTTCAAGTAACTCTCTTTTGCTTAATAAAGACCCTAAATAACCAGAGTAGCAATGCCAGAAGAGAAACCATGTAACTGTTTCCTGTAAGTGGAAGGTGAAATTTCTTGATATAAGAAAGAAAAAAAATTTGAACTCTTTGATAAGGTTGGAGAGATTTACAATAAAAATAAATCTTCTAGCATGACTGTACAAAAACATAAATGTTTAATTCTATTGTCAAATATTTTGAAGAATAACAAGGGATGACAGGAAGGGAGGAGGGGGGAAATGGAACTGAGATAAAGCAAGGTACATTCTAAACATTTATAAGTATGTCACTGTATATATATTATGATCATTTATATAAAAATGTTCTTTATAGGTATAAGAATTCTGTCACTGTTCTTGGATTTTTTAGAAAAAATATAGGACCTAGAAGAAAGTCAAGGGATAGGGGGATGGGAGGAGGGAGGTAGAGCGGTGCGGGGGGGCGGGACATTGAACAAATTGTATTGCTGAATTGTGTGCATCTAGGAATATGTGACAACTAATCCTATCATTATGTAAAACTATAATGTACTAATAAAAAATAAAATTAAAAAACAACAATAAATAAATGGCAATTAGCCATAAAAAATCTTCTACCCATGGAATTGTGAAGAAGGAAAAAAATTGTATTAGTTTTACTATCACACCTCAAACTGCAAAATTTATAAACTAAATTTTATCATAGACATATATGTATAGGAAACAACATAATATATACGGGGCTTGGTACACTATGCAGTGTCAGGTATATGCTTTGGGTCTTGGAATGCTCTGCAGGTTGGGGGACTACTGTGTAGGTTCCCTGGAAGCCAAGATCTAATTTTATCTCCCTGCCTTTGCTCCCTGGTACACCCCAAGAAAGAATGGCTCTGGTAGGAGCCCCAACATTTGAGCCTGACCACCCTCAAGTAGGAGATAGCTATAACTTCACTGTGGCAGCCTCCAAAAGAACAAACAGGCAGGCAGCTGGGGACCAGGGAGTTGCTAAGGTACACAGGAGCGAGTCCTGGGTGGAGGCATCTCAGCAGGAGCCCTCCGCACAGGGCCTCTCTGCTGGCCATAGGCAGGGGAGGGCGGGTGATGATAGGCATAGCTTCTCTGGAGCCAGGACCTACAGCTGGACAATACAGAGACCAGGAGCACATCCTGCTTGGGAGGGATAGGTGCACTCTTCCAATGATAAAGTGGGGGGCGAGGAAGAAGAGGAGGGGTGAGGAGAATGTAATTTGGATCCATCCTGAGAGTCCAAGGCTGCAAACAAGAAGGAAGGCTGGTTTCAGATGACAAAGAAGGGACAAAGAGCTTTCTGAACTCCAAGCTCATGAAGCAGCTGTCCCGGGGGAAGGTGAAAACTTTCCCCACAGACCACTGTGGGCAGCAAGTGAGACACGGATGACTGCAGAAACTCACATGGAAATGCCATCAGAAGAACAGACAGGAGGCTTGCCTTCTGTGGAGCAGTGGGGACTCAAAGATGCCAAACCCTGACTCTGTGGTTGGACTCTAGAGACAAGTGGACTGAGACTGGACACATAAGGGGAGAGCCAAGGCACCTGCTCTGGAGTGCAGCCTAAGAACCCCAAGGGGGCGCTTTCAGCCCTCCCTGCTCCTGGGGCGGGGCAGAGGGGTGGGGGAGGTGCCCTGTCTGAGCCTCTCTAGCAAATCTAGCTGCAAAGGGCCTGTGCAGGAGCTTGGAGACAAGGAGAGCCTGCTCAGATACTTCTCAGGAGACTGAAGGGGAAAGAAGGGAAGACGGGGTTTCCAAGGGTCCCCTCCTTGCCTGCCTCTCACTGCAGAACCCCCATGAACAAGCCAGCTTCCTCAATTGCTACCTCACTAGCTGTTCCTGTCTGGGCTTCTCAGTGTTGGGCAAGGCTGGGTTAAGTGGCCTGTCCTCACAGGACTGACTGCTGGGCAGGACTACAAGCTACCCCGGTACCCAAACGTCTATCCCTGGGGCTGATGCCAGCATCTTGGGGCTGAGCTGGGTGAAGCTTACAACCTCTGAAGGGTCCTGAGAATAGCCAGAAGCCCTGACCTGGATGCCCCACTGGGAACTGAGCACCCAGGCAGACTCAGGCTGCATCTTGCTGGCCTCACCTTGATGCCCTCAATCCTGAAGCCAAGGGTGGCCGTGGAGCTGATTGTCTCCCTCCACTGCATGTACCGTGGCTTGGTCACAGCCCGCTGGGCTTTCTCCTCCTCGGTTGGGGCCTCAGGGTCCACTTCAATCATCTTCTGATACATGTCCTTCCGCAGGCTGGGCTTTTTCCGGGCCTTGGTAAGCTCCTCCTCCAGGTATGTCCTACATGTGTGGGAGGTGAGGCAACATGAGTGCTGGGGCCTGGCCCATGACTCACCTGCCGCTCCTTTAGCTGCCTAGGGGAAGATTGAGCAACTTGTGCCTTGTCTGAGGGCCATGATCAATCTGGCAGCCCGAGATGAGGCAGGTTCCTTATCCAGGATGAGCCAAGTGCCTCTCAGGGTGATGGGAGGAGAAAGTGCGGCCTTGCTGGATCACAGCACCTGAATTCCAGGACCACCCTGAGGGCCTGGCAAGCTCAAGGAGCTCCAGGGAGACCCCCCCCCCCACACACACACAGTGCCACCTGAAGGAGGAGGAAGGAGGCGGCAGCTAGGCTGCTTGTTCTGCTCCTCCAGCTAGGGAGTAGGTGGGAGAGGTGACCAAGGAGAGTCCACCCAGGACCCCTGGTGTGCCCTCTGGCTGCCTAGAACCCTCCCACAAAGTGAGGGCTTCAGAAACCAGGGCTATGTTGGTTGGAAGACTCATTCTGTCCTCCCCACCTCCCATTTACAGCAGTCTGAAGGTTGAGCCTGCCCTTAAATGTCTCTAGCTCTTTCTAAAAGGCGGAAATATTTCTAAGCACAAAGAATAGGACAGAGGTGGCCTGTGAAGGGGCCACAGTACTGGCTGGAGAAGCCTCTCCTCCAGATGAAAGATCAGGGTTTGTTAGTCTTTGCTCTGTCCCAGAGGCCTGCCTGGTGACCCCTTTGCATTCCAGAGCCTAGAAAGCCTGAGAAAATGCTCAGGCTAAATCGCTTCATGTTCTGACCTCCACACAGGCAGTTGAACTACTGGCTGAACTGACAAGGGTCCCTGAGACACTGATGGAAATGACTAGGGTGGAGAGAGCATGGGCTTCAGTAGTCCAAGGCTAAATCTCTGGTCTTGGGCTGTGGGGACATGCTCCCTGCCCCGGAACATATCCCAAGCTTCCACCACCATTCCAAACTGGAGGGGGGCATTCGCTCCTCCCCATCTCCCCTTTTAACGCTCTCTTGTCCCACCAAAACAGGTTAAGCAGCTGCCCAAGGCCCTTAAGGAGGCTGAAATCAGCAATGTCCATTGCAGGATGGGAAAGTGGTCTTCCCTTTGCCCTGTGTGGGTGAGAGCTGCTTCAGAGGCTGTCCCCTCCTTCCCAGTCCCCCACTCTTCCTGTCTGCTCCTCAGGCCCTGCTCCAACACTTCCCACCACATGTACTCCATAACAGAATAAACAAAAATCCACTTGTTGTAGATGATAGGTTTCAAAAGCCACCTTATCAATTGATATTTGCACTGAAAAAAAAAAGGTAACAAAACCCCCAAATCTTTGGGTATGAGCTTGCACCTGGATGTTTAGGACTTTCCAGGAGACAATGAAAACTGTAAGGGGGAGGTCATTGGTTTTTTGTTGGGAACTTGCATGCATGTGCAAGCATGTACATACATATTCATTTACTTGTACACATGCATACACAAACACCAAACACCCAACACCGCATGCAGAGCCAGGTCAGTGACAACAGGCTGTCTGTGGTTCTGTAGGTACTGTGTGGCTAGGACAGGGGCAGCCAGTCTTGGTCAAGGCTGTTGTCCAAATGCCCCTGAGGGCATGTACAGGACTACCAGATGGTTGGATGGCTGCGCTTCTGCAAAGGACTCTTAAAAAAGGAAGTAGTTTTCAGTGCTAAACCCATGTTCACATGGACCTTTCTTCAAAAAGAACCCCTTGAAGCTCCATCTGTAGAGTTGCTCATCCCCCAAGAAGAGGAAAGGTCCTGGGGAGAGATGCCCCCAAGGGTAGCCAGTTGGATTGTGGGGCTGTGGGTCCACTAAGACTCCCTGCTATCTACTTGCCTCCACCTTGGAGGGAAGATCAGAACTCCATCCCATACAGAGGAATAGAGACCTGCTCAACTCAATGGCTGGACTCTGGAAGAGGAAGAGACCCAAGACTAGGTAAAAGAAGGAAGGCAGCTCCCATGGGCAGCCAATAGGTGGCAGACTGAAGCCATCCACAGCTTCTCAAGGACAGAAGAACTGGAAACCCACTCCGGCCACTGGTGCAGATGACAGGAAAACACTGCCAGCTCTCCATGGGAAGAGAACATCTAAGAACAAACCTCAGAGCAGTACGAACATATGTCCATGTGGAGCTAGGGGCCCACGAAGCCCCTAGTTTAAGACATGTTCCTTGCCCACATGGCCTTTTCCTTTGCACCACCAACCTCCTGCCCCACCATGGTGCAGCTGGGTTTGTTGATGGGCCTTCCCACAAAGTCAGTAGCATGTCCCTTGTGTTCTGAAGCTTAGTGTTTAAAGTGACCCCTGGCTCCAGCCTCCCTCTTCCAAGGATGGGCCATACTCTAGGGGTGGGCAAGGGCTGCTGATCTCAGGAGAGACTCTGAGGCCAAGGTTTTTAGAACAAAGTATTTGGGAGAAGGCCAAAGGCCATGTCCCAAATGTAACTGGATCAGCACACTGAGGGGAAGCTGTGTCTGTTGCAGATGCCAGGATGCAGACAGGTCTTGAGAAGCAGTCAGACAAGCTTGGGGCAGAGCTGCATTCTGTGACTGCCTGACTGGGTGGCTCTGGTGACACTCAGGGCCGGGTGTCAAAATCTCCTGCTTGGCCCATCTGCTATGCCTGGCTGTGGGATGCAGTAGAATGAGACAGAGAGCAGGATGGGGGCATGCAAAAGGGTTCTTATATGTGTGCAGGGAAGATGAAGCTGGGGTGGGCTTGGATCTGGGTGGGGAGACCTTCCTCTTCCCCTTGCACCTCCTTTCTCACCCACTCCCAGGCCCTTGCCCAGCATGGGGTCAAATATGTCTCAGCTTTCCTAGTCACTCTAGGTCCCCGAGAGCCCTGGTGTGCAATGGGAGAGAAGCTGCCAAGTCAGGGAATGGGGACAGGTCTGGGCTAGGAGATTGGACTTCTGTCCTCTGTAGCCTCTCATGAAGCAGACAGGCACAGGGGGCAGCCTGAAGCAGAAAACTCCAGGGCTTCCAGGAATAACTAGCCCTGAATTCGTTACACAGGGTGCACTTGTTTAAGCATCTGAGTGAACACTAAATGGAACATTTTCCATGGGTCCAGGCAGCAACCTGAAGTCCCCCCTACACTCCGCGGGCGGGCCAGCCCTCTACTGTTTGTGTTGGAAGGAAGGGCAGGGCCTCCCTTTGAGAAAGCACATCCTGGTACGCCAGGGGAGGGTCTTCCAGGGACAGAAATAAGACTCTGGGAAAGAATAGCAGCCACATAGTGGCTGGAAGGTCATTGTGCCTGCCCCCTACGTCCAGCTCCCAGTGGGCTAGAGATAATGAGGGCCTCAGGTAGTGGTGGGAGGTGACTGGGTTCAGTGTAGAAACAAAAAGACCTGTACTTCTCCATGTTCCTAACCCTGCTCTGGGGGGCCAGGGCAAGGGAACACTGGGCAGCCAGCTGGCAGGGTATGATTTAGGACAGAACTCAGAAGAGAAACAAGAAGGACGAACAGAAAACCTAGCTGGCTTGGCCTACTTCTCTCCTGGCCTCTGTCTTTCTCTCACACGCACCTTTTTCTCAGTCTCCTCATAGAAGAGCTAAACTATTCAAAGCAAGCAGAGGCTTCAGCTCTGAACTCTGCTTCTCAGTGCCTGAGCTTCTTCTTGGGGGTGGTATGTAAGAGTTCGTGTCTGCCATCCAAACTGGGCTGCAGCCAGGGCCAGGCCTTCCAGGGTGAGCACAGGGTGCTGGGCATCTCATGCACCAGTAGCCTCAGGGAGGTTGCTATCAGTCTCTCAGGGAAAAACGAACCCTGTTGGGCGGCTCTTGGGATGGAATGGCCAAAGTTTGGGGGAGGGTAGGAAAATCCTGCCGCCAAACAGGGGCTTAGGGTTGCCCAGGTCTCAGGCCTCCCATTCTGTTCTCCACTCTTCCTCATCCTGCCCCTTTTCCAGTCTACTCTTCCTGCCTGGGTTCTCTCCCAGCTTATCTCCCTTGACAGATGGGCAGGCTTAGCCTGAGCCCTGCAGTCAGGAACCTGGAGGTTCCAATTCTGCTCACAGGTCTAATGACCCTCCCAGAGACGGACATTTGTAGGACAATGGGGACCTCTTAAGCTCCTAGGCTCCCTCCCCAAATCACATTATCACAGTATGCACAAGTCTCCCCCCACCCCCAAACCAACATGTTGGCTAGCCAGCTCTCTCCTCCTCTCTATTCCTGCCCCTCTGGCAGCTTGCACAACAGGAGATTGCTATCTTCCTACCTCCCTATATGGAACTCCCTCACCCGCTACCTTGGGGTCATCCCACCTGTTAGCAGCTTTCTCTGCCCCTCCCTTGGGGGTTTGGCATCCAGCCAGGGCCCCTTTCTGCCCCCCACCTCCCAGCTTTTGGCACTTGCCTCATGCCAGCTCACCAGAGGGAGAAAGGAGCTGTCCTGACAAAGCCAGGGTCCCTGTGCCTTCCATACATATGAGAAGCTGATTTTGGGATAGGATAGGTTATAGTTGGTCAAGCAGCCCCCTTGGCCTTCCCTGGCACACAAGAGTGCTCCAAAAGTTTTCTGGCACTTGCTGCATGGCCAGGTGTTGTGCTGGGACAAACACTCATGTAGTAAAGAGCTTGGCTCACCTGACACCCATCTTGCAGTCCATCACACAAGGAGAGTCAAAGTCAGCCAGCAGATCATCCATTTGGTTGTAGCGCTCCCCATCCTTCACCACATCCCCGTGGTAGGCAGGCACAAAGGGCCTCAGCACATCAGCCATCAGTCGATCCAGGCAGCGTTGCTCTGACTCACAGTGCTTCTTTAGGATTCGGCCATTGGCAGCTGCCTTGAAACTCCCTGCAGCATAGGTTTGAGAAGGCCCTTGGTCCCCAACTTTAGGCCTCAGAGGTACCCTCTTACCCACAGGACAGCCCCTCCAGCACAGAATCTGGGCCTCCCTGGGATGGGAGTGCTAACTTACAGTGCTAGTTACGCCTGAAAATGTGCCCAAGTCCCTGATGTGGACAAGCACTTTAAGGGAGTGGGTTGAATCCCAGTCCCACCACTCACTGACTGCAACCCTGGGTTGGCCTGATCCCAAGCTCCTCATGTGAAGATGGAAACTATCAGTGCTCACCACTGGAGGGTAAGCAGGGCTACAGGAGAGATCTATTCACTTCTTTGTATCATCATTAGCATCCCTACCCTCACTGTCAATCTGTTTCTCCAACATGAAGGTGTTTCCCACTCTTGGTAGAGGAACAGCCCCAAGAAGACAGGATTCAGTGCCAGGACAAGGGAGACAGAGTGAGCTGAGAAGTGGGAGTCCAAGGCCCAGAATACCAGGGCAGTGATCCTGCCAAGCCCCATTTTCAGGTAAGTATTTACAAAGAGTGTCTATTCCTGTGCCTGACTTTAGTTGGGCCAATGTAGTTGGAGGACATAAAAGAATGTCAGTCCCTGTGCTGGCCTGAAAAGTATCTGGAGACCAGTAAAGAAGCCTAAGTCTACGGGCAGCCACTAAAATGTCCCCATAGAAAAGTGCATGAGCCCCGTAGGCGCGTTGACTTTGGGGATGTTCCCCTCTCCTGTCACTGATGGGTAGAATGAAGATGATACTGTAGCTAAGCTCCCCAGCCACTCCCACCTGGTGTTAGCAAGCTGTGGTTGTGGGGTGACCTGCCCACATATTCCACCAGCTGCCAGCTGCTTTGTGGCAGAGACTACAACCCCATTAATGTTGTAACCCCTAAGACCATGGTGATGCAAGCAAACAATAGGTGCTCAATGAATTGGCTACCTTTGCATGAGCTATAAAGATTGGTGACTTTATCTGTTTTATTGAGTATAATTGGAAGAGAGATTGAGAGAAAGAAAGAGATTGGAAGAGGTTAGAGACAGAGAAAGGGAGGATATGTGTGTTTTGTGGGAACAGGGTGGCATGGATTCTAAAGAATCAGTTGTCCATGTTCATTGACAAGGTAGTGTAAAGGCCATGTCTTTTACAGTTGTGGCTGTAATTTCCTACTTGAAAGTCTCTTGGAGAGAAGCTGTTCTGATGCTTTTGTTCTCAGAAGCATCATGGCCAGGCCCTCCTCTCCCACATCCAGTAGGTGCCGTCCCAGAGAGCCCATCATATGGCCAATAAGTCTAGGAGAGCCGTGTCTACCTGCGTGTCCTGCCAGCTGGATCCAGGGGTACTTCTTCTTGAAGGACATGACAAAGGGAGACCAGTGCACCATGTTTTTTATTTTTCTCCATGATTTGCTCTAGAAACAAGCAAACAAAAAGTTCTACGTTAGAAAGATAACTGTGACTTTCTGGTTAGAACGAAACTCACTGGCTGTTGTGGTTTGAATGTGATGTGTGCCCCCAAAATTCACGTGTGGCAATTCAGGAATATTGAGGTGAAATGAGCAGGTTATGAGAGTCTTAACCCAATTAGTCATAGGGATTAACTGGCAACTGAAGGCAGGTAGGTTGTGGCTGGAAGAGCGGGTTCATTGGGGGTGTGCATTTGGGGTACATATTTTGTATCTGGCATGGAGTTTCTCTCTGCTCCCAATCATCATATGATCTGCTTCCCTCTACCACACTGTTCCACCTCTAGCCCCAAGGAATGAGGCCAGACTCTTACTGACTAAGACCTCTGAAACCATGACTACTTAAATAAAATTTTCCTCCAAAAATTGTTCTTGTCAGGTCTTTTAGTTGCAGCTGACTAAAACACTGCCTGTGGCCACCAGGCCAGGGGTGCCACATCCATAGAACAGACACCCTTGGTGAGCTCCGAGTACCTTCCTGCTGTCATCTATGCAGTGCAGTCACATCTAGTTTTGTCCCATTTTACAAACAGCGTGAGCGAGATGCTTAGGGGACCTCTAGCGATGAGGATCTGACAGGTTCAGGGCCAAGTGAAGAAGGAAGGCAAAGTGCTCCTGATCCAGTTCTCCCCTTCCAAATCTTCCCCAGCACATACATGCCCTTCTTCATGGTCCCTCTCAGGGCCTCAGTTTCCTCATTTGTCTAATGAGAGACAGACAGATGGTCCACCAGGCTTCTGGGACAAATGGACACCAGGACTCTGGAAAAGGACTTCCCTCACGCCAAATGCAATGCTGCCCTGTGAGGAAGCCCAGTGCCAAGTGCAATGCTGCCCTGTCACCCAGCTGCAACACTGCACTGTACATCTTATTTGCCCACGTGGTGTCAACAGAGGTAACTCTTGCCTGCAATTGGTTTGAGGAAAGACTTTAAAGAGTCTTTAAAGGGACAACACATCCCACCCATGTCCCCAGTGTCCACAGGGGTGAGCAAACCCACAGTTCTCTCCTCTTTGCTGTATTTCCTTCCCAGGATGTCTCTTAAATCAAAATCACCATCACTGGCAGCGGAAGGTGTCCTTTGGGCACAAAGGAGAACTAAGGTTTATTGAGCACCTTATTTTGTTTTTACCACAGCATGCTGGCAGTTATTACTGTTTCCATTTGCTCCTGATCCTCCAAGTCATAAGGGAAAAAGCTGGAATTTAAATTAACCTCATCTATATAACTACTTAAAAAAAAGAAAAAACAACCTAATCCCTCCTACAGCTAGCAAGAAACATTTCCATAGGAGAGAAGAATCCTTTTGTTAACTTTAATAAGAATGGGACTGTAATATTATACAAATGTCTCCCCAGGCCCCCCAGCCCAGAAGGGAGGGGAGAGGAACTGTAACAAGCATATCCAGGTGCTGAGAAAGATAATCCCTGATCAGCAAACTAGAGAGCAAAAGCCACAAACAAAGCTCTGAGCTGGGAAGGAGAGTGGCAACTGCGCAGAAGAGGAAGATGATCGACGGGAGTCCTGACTTGATGAGGGACACCCCAAAGATGTGACTTTCCTTTCCTGGACCACAAGCACCCAACCAAGCCCCATGGAGAAAGAGGAGGCTGCAGATTCTCAAGGGGAAATCAGTCTCCTTTGCATTTCTGTTTGATGACACTGCTCTGTCATCAAGTTATCAAGTCAAAATTTGTTTAAGGAGAGGAATTCTTTTCCCCATTGAACTTGGCAACTTCTGTCCCCTTCCCAGAAACTCTCATCCTGCCACAAAGACTAACTGGGTTCTTAAGTGAGGGCAGCATGGTGCGAGGTCATGTGACAAAGGGCTGACCTTTACTGACAAGGATGTTTTTCCTAGATGGTTCTGATGGAGATGACCAAAGAAGGTTGCGGAAGGCTGCGGAAGGCTGCGGAAGGCTGGGGCACTTCTTATCTAAGCACCCAGAAGGCTGCATAAACAATGAGTGCAACAATGGAGAAATCTAATTAAGTGAGGGGAGTCAAGCTGGGCTTGTTCAGCTCTCTGAGAGGCCATTAAGATAGGTACAAAGGAATGGTGCAAGTCCCTCACCACCTGCTGGTCACATCCCTGCAGCAGAACTCAGAGGGGACAAGGGTCTGACAGACTGGAGGCTGGAAGGAGGATGAGGAGAATGTGCTTCTACTCCAGTGTACCCTATTCCAGACCCTTTCCCAGCAAGGAATAGCTAAACCCACACTACCGTTCTTGGCTCCTCTCAGGGTCTCAGTTTCCTCATCTGTCTAGTGGGAAATAGAAAGCTGGTCCATCAGGCTCCTGGGACTGATGGACATACTGGGACCCTGGAAAATGACCTCCCTCAGGCCAGTACAATGGTCCCCACTGAGGACGATTAGAGCAGGCCAGTTACCCAGCTGCAAGGGTGCACTGCATGTTTTATTAGTAGATAAACAGTCAAGGAGGAAGGAGTCCATGACCTTGGAGGGGTCATTTGAAGACGACTGCCGGGAGCTGGGTGCCCACTTGTGGTCCCAGCTACTCATGTGGCTGAGGTGGGAGGATGCCTGGAGCCCAGGAGTTGGAGGCTGGCCTAGGCAACAAGGCAAGACCCTAACTCAAAACAAAACAAAACAAAATGAAAGATGACTGCCAGAAAGGAGTACCTTGTGTATGTGTGTGTGTGTGTGTGTGTGTGTGTGTTGTGTGTGCGTGGAAGGTCCCATAAGAGGTAGTTTGGGGACAGACTCAAGAAAAAGAAGGAAAAGACTCTAGCAGGACAGACTTGAAGCAGTTGGAGCCAGATATGTAGGCACAGAGGCTAGAAGTGATAGGAGGTGAGTGCAAGCAGGTGAGGAGAATGTAAATGCCCAGTGAAGAAACTGGGACTCCAGAGAATATGGAGAACCATACGCCAGAACCCCACAGCCAGGACCCTGGCCCTCCTTACTGACTGCCCTTGAATAAGTAAGTCCTTGGCCCTCTTCTTGTCTGATAAATAGGAATAATGCATAGACTCCTTTCTCCCAAGAGACGGAGCTATAAGAAGACTGTGTGGGCTCAGGGGTGTTTGTGGATGAGCTTTAGGCCTCTGTATTCAAGGAAGGGATGCAGGGGTCTCTGATGATATCCTGGAAACAACCACTCTGGGCTAAGTAGAGGTATTGTCATAGGAATTGAAGAATAAAGACAGAGCCTCAGACTGGTTCAGACCCACCCTATTAGGAAGGAGCTGCCTGCAGTCCCATGGACACCAGGGACACTGGTCCTGGAACACCAGAAGCAGGAGGACCCAGCAGAGGCATTTGAAGCTGTGAAACCATTCCTTCCCCAATGTTTCTTTCAAGGTTAAAGATCCAGGGTCTAGAACAGAGAGGGACACTCCAGGTGGGGGAGTCCACTGACAAGTTCAAGGGGTCCAAGAGCCACCTAACACTCCTGAGTGCTGAGGAGGCAGGGGAGTCTTCCATTTGATTTCCCCTTTCCTACTTGGAAGCATTGCTTCACCATGAGAATGGGCCCCACATGGCGATGGCCACAAGAGTCCAACCATCCCCAGGCTGCCCTTCCTGGATAAGGGCTGTGGAATATTCCACTTGGGAGGAATGTCATGCCTTTGCCCTTCAGACTCCGGTCCTCTGCCCAGTAGCAGCATGCAGGGGTTTTCCTGGGGGTTTTACATAGCAGCACCCTGGCAGTGTGCAGGTTGCTGCCACACATTAAGCAGAAAAAAAGTTCTTTCCAGGTCCAGGGCCAGGATGGGGAGAGGAGGGCTGCAAGGTGAAATGCACCCTCCTACCCTAGCCCTGAAAGGCAGAGAAAAAAGAATGAGGACATGACAGGATCATTCCCTTCTGATGGTTCTGAAGACCATAGAATTCAGCTCAAGAGTCAGATCTACTTCCAGTAGAAACTGCTTTCCAGGCAGTGGGTGAGGGTGGGTTAGGCGACAGTCTTACCTCTACTCCCTGTGCTAGAAGAAACCACAGTCCTCAGAAATAGATTCTGCCCGCCCTTCCCCACTGCCCCGCTAAGACAGGTGAAAAGGCAAAAATGAGGGCAAATGGATAACCTGGAGGAACTTCATCCAAGGGAAAGTAATGCTATCAGACCTGGCCCTCTCCCAGGAGAGATTCTCAATGGCAGCCTCCATTGCTTTCCAGTCTGAAACCATGTTATAAATGCAGGCTTCTAGCTTCTCAAGCTCAGCTACAGGCAACATCAAAAGTGACCTTCAAATGCCTCCAGCATGGTGTGGTAAAGGGCACCTGGGCATCTACTGATTCCACAGGCTCTGTTCCTCCATCACATCACAATCATTAGGGGCATCCTCCAGGAACCCTTCCCAGAGTGCCCCTAAAACTCCATGTGCATGCCAGTTCCCCACTGACATCTCTGGGCTGTAGGGTCCTCCTATGTGAATCTGAGGTGGATGACTTGCTGACTGGCTGGATCAACTGGGTTACATTGCTGGCTGGCATCAGATCTGGGGCCTCGTCTGTCCAATGAGTAAATGGGTGGTTTTCGTAGGTCTGCTGAGCATTACAGTGCAGGGGGACTCAACTGCTGGCTGGCATGGCTCTGTCATCACACTGGAGATGAAAGGGCTCATTTCCATAGACACGTAAACATATGCTTCAACCCCACAGCCAGCACAGAGGCTGGTGTGTGCACTTGTAATTGCTGTCACTTACCAATCTCTTGCTATGTGATAGGGACTGGGCATATGACCTTGTTTTGACCTTCACAACAACCTGATGATAGAGGAGTATTTTCTCCATTATACCTCTAGCCCTGGGCTCAAAATTTCCCAAAGTCCTTGAAAGCCCAGGGCAGAAATGATCTAATCTCCAGTGGACTGCCCTAGCCCAGGCTGAGCCCAAGAGAAGAAGACTGGACAGGGTCTCCAATGCCATGTAGTTTTGTAGACCTAATTCAAAGCCTCATGATGAGGCTTTTGGGGACATGCCATCCTCTAGCTGGTTTTCCCAGTCAGGCACCCCCAGGTCATGCTACAGGGAAAACACTGCCTTAAACAAATAAGAGGACCATGTGTCATAACCTCCACATCTGGCCTTTGTCGTCCACAAAGCAGGCAAAAGAGAATGTGGGGAGTAGGAAGAGATAAAGGGGAAGCAAGGACCCAAAGTCATAGGCTGAGAGGATGAAGGTACTCTGGCTATCCACCTACAAAATGCTTTATCATCAAGATCAGCTACATGATATTCAGGTCTGGCACAAAATGAACATTAAGGGCCCCTTGTTCACAATGTAACCAAGAGTGTCCAGATGGGAGGGCCAGGGGTTAACCAAGTGTGCAGCCCTTTGCCAGGCCTTCTGTGATGGGGTGGCTTTCAAGCATGCCCAGGATGGGGAGGGGGTTAGAAAATGGCGCACTGTTTGGTGGTAGCAGGTGACCTGGGGTCTTTATGCCTCTGTATCCTGACCTGTGTTCTCTGCCAGTGATCAGAAGCTCCTCAGTACTGGTTGGGTTGGGGTTCAAGGTTGGGTACCTCCTGATCTCCTTGTAGGGCTCAAAGCAGCCCACTGAAAAGATCTAGCTGGAGAGGCAAGGAGGGTGGCAAGTCCTTAGCCTTCCTGACACGTCATTTGCATGACCTTGTTTCTGGGCCCCTGAGTGCTACTAATGGGGAGGGAGGCAGGTTAGGGATGAGGACTGAAGGATGATTAACAGCCCTGGTGGCCCCCATCCCCATCCCCATTTGGAACTATCTGCAGTTCACTAAACTAAATCCTGTGGGATTTTGCAGGTAACTAACTTCTGGCTCCACACACCCCTCCCCACCTAGCCTCAGACCTGCAAAGTTGTTTGTTTCTGCCACTAAAGATTTTTACAAGAATGGCTGCAGATGTACAGGATTTTGCTAACTCCAGTGAGTACTATAGGCTATTGTGTGGGGGTGGATGGGGGAACTGAATTTAGGACCTCACACATTCTAGGAAGCACTCTATCTCTGACCTGCATATCCCCAGCTGTCTCTGTGTGTATTAAAAATGCAGCTCAGAACCCCTTCCTTGATTTAATCTTTATGTCCTGGGTTTTTCCAACTCACCCTGGACATACCCCCTTCCCAGTTCTGGGTTTCTCAGAGATACCATCATCCACCCATGCCTGCAGGTTCAGCCAAACCATAAGCATATAGGAGGAGAAAGCCCAAACCCAACAGGCACACGAGGGGTTGTACTTGCCCACTGGGAACCTGATCAGAGGTACCTGTAGAGCACTGAGTTTCCAGGCAAGTATAGGCTTTGCTCTGTTTTCTTACCAGAGCCCCTGACACTCCTCTCCCACCAGCCACAGCAGGCCTCCTGAAGACATTACTTCTGGTCCCAAGTCTATCCTGAGGCAGGCCACCCCTCCTCCAGCTACCCTTCTGGCCAGCTTTTTTGGGTCCATGGCTGGTTCACACCTGTAAACTAAGAACCCCTCTCTCCCTCCAGCAGATTCTACCCAAAATCCCCTGCCTCTGAGTTGGAGAGGCAGCCCATAGCACTGGAACTAATTTCTAGAAGGCAGCATGATGAAGCACAGCACAATTTCATCTGTAAACTGAGCAAACATACAGGACAAACCTGATGAGGTAATAACCACACACAGGTGACCTGCATGAGGTTATGGATGGGCAATCCTGAGATGTTCACTTTATTTTTTGATTTTGTCTTTTTAATGCAATATATTTTTTTCCTGTAAGGCAGAGTGGACTGGCAAGAGTCCAGAGGGCCTTTCTAGATTGCCAGGTGACAATCAGATGAGCTAACTGCGTGATTAATTGATTAAAAGCTCCTCCCTCCCCTACGATATTCAGGCAGCTCTGGAACTCACAGGGTGGCTTAAGCCCTCTGGTTCTATGACTCACAGAGTCAGAGTTGATCAGAGCCCTGCTGTGCTGTATCAGTTTCTGGTTCAGAAGGTCATGAAGTTACAAAAAGGAGAATGGATTCCCAAACCACCACTTCAGGTAGATGAACACTGCCAGGTACCACCAAAAAGCAGTATTTTCAGGGTCAACAGTCAGAGGGCTCAACAAATTTCATTTTAGCCCATCCCACCTGACTTGTTCCTCCAATTTGCTGCTTTTTCCCTCCAGCACTTCCCTTTTTATTTAAATAGTTTGATGACTTGGCTAACATTTAGTTTTAGATAATTATAAAGAAAGAATTTCCATTTACTTAGTGTAAAAGAGATGATGGGGAAATCTCTAAAATATCAGAAAAGGGAAATAATCTCTGTACCCTGTGACTCCAAAACAATACTGTTAGGGTAACTGTTGTGTATGTATGCACGAGGATCTGAGTCTGCACACGCAAAGAAATCACATGTTAAATGCCTAATGTATTGGTGGTATTGTGCTAACATCTTGTCGGCTCCTCATAGCACTGATAGAGTTATTTCCCTTTTGCCAATGATGAAAACATTCAGAGACATTAAGTAACTTGCCCGAGGTCACACAGCTTCCAAGTTTTGTGCCATTTAATTCTGAGGATTTTTGTTTCAGTCAACAGATCACTGGCCTCCTGTTGTTTCTCCTGGTTCTTAGACTACCTGTCTCTCCCTGTTATAAAATAGTCTCACATAGCACACCTATAATACCAGGGACTTGGGAGGCTGAGGCAGGAGGATGGAAAGATCAAAGTCAGCCTCCACAACTTAGTGAGATTCTGCCTCAAAATGAATAATAAAAAGGGCTGGAGATATAGTTCAGAGGTAGAGCACCCTTACATTCAATTTTCAGTGTCAACAAAAGAAAAAAAAAGCTTCACATAAACAGCAAGTGCTTTGTCACAAAAGTGACCTTTCAGATCTGGGAGGCCTGACTAGAGTCCTGCCCTCTCCTCCTTCTAAGTCTGTTCCCAGAAGCTCCTGGCCGACACACACTTAAGGGAAGGCACATTTGACAAAGGGCTGAAAGTGGAGGAAGGAGGGTCCGTTCTGTGTCACAGCTCCTGTTCTGATCTTGCAAATGTCTAAGTGAAAGTCATCAAGTTTTCCATTTTTGGAAAAAATGCTTTTTTCTTCTCTCCTTTTGATTTTTCTAAAAAAGCAGTCAGGGTTTCCCTAGTGATCGGAACAGCCGTCACTAGGGAAAGGCCTGCTGCTTCTCCCAGGATGCAGAAGCCAACTTTGTTCATTGTGCTCTGCCCTGGCAGAGCACACAGACCCATGGGTGCGAGTCCAGGCAGGTATGGCCCTAGCTCAATAGCTCCCTCCTGGGCCCTGGGCAGAAACCTGGAGGTGGCCAAAAGCGAAACCTGCCCTGCCCAAAAGGCAGCTAGGGGGAGGAGGGCTAGGCCTTTCAAAACCAAGACACCAAGGACTGGAAAAATAAAACCCAGGGACTTGGCAGGGCAGGTAGCTCTTGCTAAAAATAAAAGTCTGGATTTAAGACTAATGGCCTTCCCCCTTTAGCAAACAAGACAATCCCCTGAAAACCAACTGCAAAAAAACTGTGCGAAGAAGACCTGAGTCAATGTTTTATTTCATTCCCACCCAGACCCAGTCCTCTCATGATGTTCCCACATCTGGGGTGGCCCAGAGCTTTTTTGAGAGTCACCCACCCAGAAGGAGCCTCTTCTCACCTATCCTCTTCAGTCCCACCAGTGTAGGGGGATTACACTGAGAGCCGCAGGGTGGGTTAAGTACAGGTTAAGTATCACTTAAATGCTTGGGACCAAAGAAGTGTTTCAGATTTTTTTTTTAAGGGTTTGGAATATATGCAAATATGTAATGAGATATCTTGGGGATGGGAACTAAGTCTAAACATGAAATTCATTTATGTTTCATATATACCTTATACACATAGCCTGAGGGTAATTTTATACAAATTTTTAGTGCACCTGTGTTCTGACTGCAGCTGCCACATGAGATCAGGTGTGGAGCTTTCCATTTGTGGTATCATGTAGGTGTTCAAAAAGTTTCATGATTTGGAGCATTTCAGATTTGAGATTTTTGGATTAGGGATGTTCAACCTACATTACCTTCAAAAATCAGTGCTGGTCTGGGGCAGGAAAACAAGGATAGTGGGTCCTCAACCAGCCTCTACAGGCCAGGAGCCCCTGGTTGCCACAGTATAAAAGGCATGAACTGGCTTTGTGTGTTCCTGGGGTGAGTGCTCTGTCCTCTCCACTCCAAGCAGGCCATCAGGGTTGCTGGTGTGGGGTGTGTGGATCTGGTCAGGCAGGAGGTAGGAGCTCCTGATGCAATTGGTGTTCAAGCCCCTGCTAACCTTTACTGAGGGACACCCCCTGGTCAATCCACTCTTAGCAGCATATTCTGGCCACATCCAGGAAAACCCTAAGTGGCTACCCATCTGTCCCCTCTTGATTAGTTGACATCTTCCTGTTACAATTCACTGTTCAGTTTCTAGACCATGCACAGCATCCAAACTGGCAACCTAGGGTCCTCCCACCTGGTCACTCTCCCTCCTCCACCATCATCCCAAGGAGGCTGTCTGGGACCCAGCTGGCAAGGATAAGGCTACTCCTGCAAAGTCCCACTGATGTTCCCTAACCACCCATAGAAGTGAGCAGGGTTCCACCAGAGCCACAGGGCCACCACAGATACCTCCCTACACTCAGTAGGCACCCTCACCCACTCGTGCACCCCGTCAAGGTCCAGCAGGGCAGGCATTCTTTTTGTCCCACATCTGCCCACCTCGGAGTTGCTGCTCTTCAATGTGCTCTGCCCAGCCCGATGCTCTCCCTCCTTGTTTCTGTGCTTTGGCATTCTACCTCTCCCTCCAGCAGGTCCCTTTGGAATTTGCAAGCTGTCTCTGCCTTCTTAGTGAAGCCCCTCTTAGGGTGTTCCAGCCCCGCAGCATTTCTGGAATCCTCTCCACAGCTCTACCCTTGAGTACTTGGTGATTCTATGTACTGTGTCCGGCTGCCCAGTGGTGGGAAGGCTCCTGGAGGACTGGGAATCTGTCCTAACCCTTCCATTTGCCCTGAAACTGTACACCCAGTGAGAGTGCAATACTCCTAAGAAAATAATGCAGACAGGGCTCAGGCCTAGAAGATGAAACATAACTAAAAGATGAAACATAACTAAACCAAAGCTCATGATGCTTTACACTCACCTGTTCACACCTGAAAATTTCCAGAGACATATCTCTAGGCATCAGAAAGGCATAAAAATGCAAACTTCCAGTTCCATCTGCTTGGGGTGTCTCCATCTCCCCACTGGCCCATGGTTTGGCAGCCTTGTTGGCCCATGACATAAGAGGATTTGGAGAACTGTCTTTCACTTGGGTTAGATTTCCTCACTCTCCCCCTTGCTCTGGGATGACCTTACTGGCAGGTAACATGTACAGCCAGGACATGGGGGATAACAGCAAAGAAGGCTCTTCCATTGGAGACTCTTTCAGATCTATTCTCCACCCCTTGTCCTAATTTTCCAGGAGCTGGACTCAAAGTGGCCTACAGTCTTGCCAAACCAGTCTTTGTTTTTTTGGTTACCCAAGAATGGAAGTGTCCTTCACCCAAAATGGAAAAGTTCCTAACCCTCTCCACCAAGCAGGGCCCAGCAAATGCTCCATCTCTGGTTAGAAGAAGGTCACTGGCTTGGCCCTTCCCTCCTCCTCCCTCCTGGATTCCATTCTCTTAAGAACTAAAAATAATGGAGGGTGAGAGGACAGGGGACAGCCAGGAGGATGCGGAACCCTAGGAAATGCTTTGGTCCACACCACTGAGCCCAGCATGGCTCCCACACCAGGAGGACTTCCAGGGAACCAACAATAGGCGGAAATGGGGAGCAGTGGAGGAGGGGGCCGGGAAGAGCCCAAAGGTTGGGCAGACTCTCAACAGCAGACTTCCTAATAGATAAAGCCCAGAGGACAGAACGGCTCAGCCTTTCCTCTGGGAAAGAGCGCCCGGGGCTCTGCCCAGCTGCTGAGGGCCACCCCTGCAACATGCACCAGCTCACCTACCCCCTGCCCTGCCATCGCCCTTCACCTCTTCCATTCCTCCCCAGAGATTTTATTTTTACTTTGGTAAATGCAAAAAACAAGCCTGAGTTACACAGGGTGGAAATCTACTGAGGGCTTTCACTGGGCAGTGCACAATCAAGGCTGAAGTTCTGAGACGCTGAGTACCCCAGAGTTCTTTCTGGGCCAGTCCCTCAAAAAGACCAGCCAGGATATGAGACCCCAACTCCACCCCAACAGACCTTGGATGGCTTTGCTGGCCTGGGCTGGGGGTGCTAGAGCTGCTCAATCCTTTCTTCTCAGCCCATAGAGTGGTTAAGCCCCAGCTGGAGTAGAGTGCAGCCAAAGCACATGGGCTCTTCTGGTAACAGTAGTGATCGCTAACATGCATTGAATGCCAACTACAGCCAGACACAGCACAAAGCATTTGATATGCACTATGTATATATATTAGTATCTCAACTTACCACACAGATTTTCTCATTATCCCATTTTACAGATGGAGACACTGAGGCACAAAGAGATTAGAAAATTTGCCAAGGTTCTACAGAAGTCTAAACTGGAATTTGAATCCAGGCAGGCTGGCTCCAGGGTCCAAGCTAGGCTACCTCATTTCATTTGTAACACATAACTTTTTAGCCAGATTAAATTCAAGTTTAAAAGTAATATTCCTGTCTGTGGTATCAGGCAGGTTTCCAAACCTCTCTGAGCTTCAGTTCCTCCTTATCTGCAAAGTGGGAATACCACTTATCCCGCAGAGATGTTTTCAGGATTAAATCAAACTTAGTGTAGTGCCTGCTACAGGAGTGCTCAACCTCTCACATGCACTGTCTGGTCTCCCAGTTGCAGGTGGGATGAGACCCAGGGGATGCAGCTCCAGACTGAGTCAGCGGCTGTTAGCAGCGGGGCCAGACTACGCCAGACCAACCACCTCCTCCTCTATCTCACCCCCAGCATTTGAATCCCACCCTTTAGGATGAAAGCACAGAGGGCAAAGGCCACAGCTGGCAGGAAATGGGTCCCACCTTCCAGAAGCAGAGGCTTGCTTTAATCAAACAAGGTCTTTCTGGAACTTTAGAACATCCAGGAGCCACTTTTAAAAGTGAGCAAGGGAGCCTCCAGATCATGAGGCAGCCAGGCACAGAATTTACCAGCAGCAGTTCTGAGTCCTGTAGATCCTGCTCCCCACCAAGTCCTTCCCCAGGGAACTTTGTTTCCAGGGAGACTGGGCCTGGCAACAGAACGCAGTCTCTGCAGGGTGGCCACATGTGGAAATAAATTACTTTATGGCATGCTGGAGATGACATTTAAAAATCCAAGAATCTGAAAGGGAGTTTTCTGCAGAATTCTGAATGATCTGAAATTTCATCTTCATTCACCCTGGCTCTGACAAGCACAGTGCTGCTGAAGGAAACCAGTTGCTGAGCTAGCAGCTCTTTGCACTCCTTTGTATTGTTCCCAGGGATCTTCTGAGAGAGAAAAATCTCCAGGTTACAAATTTTAAAACCCAAGGATTCAATTAGACAGAGCAGATGGCACAGGAGTTCCTCAATGTCCACCTTGCTGAAAGTTCACCTTTCTTGGCTATAAACACTCATGGATAACATACCACCTTTTAAATTTCTTCTGGGAATGTAGAAAGTGCTTGAAAGAGATTTGTTAAGAGGGTTACCCTGGACCAATTCCAAAGCTGGAATTTTAGAAACTCCCACCTAAGGAATTTCTAACAAAGAAACTCTTTAGGAAGGACTTGAGAGCTTACAAGTGGTATCAAATATTTAGCTATATTTAGAAAATTATTTCCAAGCAAGATATATTGCTGCAATTCATATTTCAAAGAGATAACACCGATTTGCCTGTGGCTAACTGGAGCTCAGCACATGGAGGTACAGATTCACAGAGAACCAGAAACCCCAAGCTGCTTTCCAGAGAAGATTTTGCAGCTTGGCCCTGCAGAGGCTGGTGCACAGCTTTGAATTGTGCTATGAGTCACCCAGCTTCCTTCTCCCAGCTGGCTGGAGCTGTGCAGGCCAGAGTCCCTGTCTCAGTTCAGCAGCCATGCATCTGTTCACGTGTAGACAGCTGGGGCACAGGAAACGGGCTGCCAAAAAGGCACACCAGTGAACCCCCAAGTATGAACAAGCACCATCAACCCTGGGAACGAGGCTGTCCCTCGGGGTCATGCTGACGTCTGTGTGGGGATGTGTGATTTTCATAAACAGATTGACTCATCACCCTTCCTCATGCATCTGTCAACTGGGGCTTGGTTAGTGGCAGGAGAGTGCTCACTTAGCACAATCCCCTGCAGCATAAGAATCCCAGGGTCTGCTGAGAGGCAGGGTGCATGTTGGCCTCCTTTGTTCTCAGAGACAGTGGGATCTCCCAGACTAGTATTCACATCTATGGCAGACCTGGGGATCTTGCCCAAACTTTAGCTTTGGTAGCCTGCATGCCCAACTGCTGCTGGGTTCTTACCCAGTGGGAGAAGGGACAACCCACAACGCCCCCCCCCTTTTTGCATTAGGCTATATTTTATATTGAGATATTGTGCAGCAGCTCTTGGGAACATTACAGACAGGATATATTTTCATAAAACTGAAGTTGGGCTCTCCACTGTAAAAGACAAAGGGCTCCATCTTAGGCCCTCTGTGTCATCCCCCTCGGATTGACAGGGAGGCAAAACCAACAAACATAGCAGCAACATTCACGTATGCCAGTCATGTTTCTATCCAAAGGATCTTCAAACTAGAACCATAGTTCTAGTTCTAGAAGACTCTTGGTAAAATGGATGGAACTTGACAGCATTATGTTCAGCAAAATAAGCTGGACTCAGAAAGTCAAGGGTCACATGTATCCTGTCAGATGTAGAAGTTAGAGATAAACAAAAGAGGGGCGGGGAAAACAGTGGGGAAGATCTCATGAAATTAGAAGGGAGACCAGTTGAATAGAGGAAGGGGACCCCCAGGGATGGAGGAGGAAAGTAGAAAGGAGATACTGGGGGAATTAAATTGACCAAATTATGTTATGTGCATGTATTCCACATAGAAGTCCTTGTATGTCACAAAGAATCCCACCATTATATATAATTATAAGGCACCAATAATAATAATTATATATATATATATAAAAAAGAAGGCTCCTGGTTTTCTTTGGCCATTCTATTTCCTTCCTACTGAGTACAGTAAATGAAAAATTATTAAGGGACATACATGTATCCTCTGAAGAACATATTCTGGAATGGAAGAAGCTGAAAAAAGGGTTTAGTGATCCCTGAGAGCCCTTGCAGCCAGGGATCCTCAGCCAGTTACCACAAAGACACTTGGAGGAATGGTCTGCTGGCCGCAGACAGAGTTTCAGCCTCAATGGGCTCCAGGCCTCTAGGTTCAGGAGACAGGATTTGAATGTATGCCTTTGACAATCTATAAAGCCAGTGGACATCCTTGGCAAGCCCACCTGCCATCTGCTAAGCAGTGTATGTATCCCAGTGAATGCCACAGAGCAGCCTCTGATCTGGGAATATGGATGGAGCCTGAGAGCTATGCTGGGTGAACAACATACCTCACTCAGGGACTCCATCCCAGAGAGAGGGATTCTGAAATTTCTCAGTGACTGTAGCCCTCTTGCAGGCCCAGCCCTTTGGAGGTCTCTGGGGACAGCCAGCATTTAAGAACTATAACATCATTTCTAGGGAACAGAACCAGCTGGTTGATTTCTTCCCCTTAACTTTTGATGCTATTATTAGGGCACATCTGCCTTTGAGTGAAGTCACCAAGGAAAAACCCAACTGGAGAAAAATAGTTTTAAGCAGTTGTCATTTCAATTTTCGGAAAAGGAAGCAAGTCAATAAACTGCCAACGAACTCCAGAATTCATGGTGACCAAATTGGAAAATGGAAAGTATGCACCCTGGGAATGCAGGCAGCTGAGCTATGCACACACCATTTGGCTAGCAGGATGTGAAGGGACCAGAAGTCCCTCAAACTGTTTCCTCTACCCTTTCACCAAACTTATTTCTTTCCTTTCCCTTAACAGGAAAACCAGCCAGCAAAGTTTCCCTCTACAACTGAATCAGAAAGCCAATTAGTGATAAGTGACCAGAAAATACAGGGAAGAGGCTCGTGCCAGTGACCAGCAGACTTACTTTATTCCGCTTTTTTTTTTCTAAATTACTTTCCAGCATTTAAAAATCAAATTTCCCACTAAAGATTTCCAGTGTTTCCTTGAAATACTGGGTCTGCAATTCTGGACTGGGGCTGCATAGCAGCCCCTTGGGGTGCTCTTCCCCTGTCAGCTGGTCCCTGACAGCATCTGGAGCAAGCCACTGGATTCAGAGACAAGGAGAAAAATGTCAAGGAAGCCACAAGACCTTAATGGTGATCTTCTTGGTGGCCATATAAATGTGGTCAAGTCATCTGCTTTGTTGGGCTGCTGCTTCTCTACCTGCAAACATGATGAGAATGCACAGCAATGCCACACCTGTTAAACTGTGGGGAAGATTAGGCAGGAAGACAAGGAAGTGCTTGGGAAACTGAATGCTGTACCACATTCAAGGTAAGATATGTGGCCACAGGTCTATAGGATAAAACATGTGGATGAAAAGAACCAGCTGACCTGGTCCTGCCTGCTTCACTGCTTGTTCAACAGGAGAAGGGAAACACCCTCACATCACAGCTGCATAGTGCATGACTCTGACTAACCCCCCCTCCAATGTGGGAATTTATAACTGGGGGCACCTGGCATTTGGGATTGCCAGCTGTGGCCAAGCCTAGGCAAGGAGATTCTCAGGGGAACCTGAGAACCAAGGCAGGTCCAGAAGGAAGCCAAACATGTTGGCCATGAAACTCAACACTCAAAATACCAAGGGAAAGTCTCAGAATTTCACAGGGCAGCAGCCAACTGTATTTTGAGTGTTGACCAAAAGGCCTTGCGATCCTCTCTTTCCCACCAGCCTTCCAAAAGAGAAAGAAATGACAGAAACTACCAGAGAGAACCAGCTACCAATGGGCTTCTTGGTAGAGAGATAAAGAAAGGTTTAAATGACAGAAAGCAGTCTCATATCTACCCCAAAGTCCTCTCTGTGTCAATGTATGGAGAGTGAGCATCTGGGAACAATATAAGAGATGGGAGTATATGGTACTGGTAGGATCTAGTGTCTGAGTGTCTGTGGGCAAGGGGTTGGTTGGGAAGGCAGAAATGATTGGGCCACCCAATCAGGGCACCATTCTGTCACCTCCCACAGAGCCAAAAGAGCCTAGAAGGGGAAATTTTAAAGGTTCACTGCTCTCAAGAGCAATAGGTCATCTTGTTTTTTTACCAGCTTCTCAGCGAAGCATCACACACAACAGATGGGTTCCCTGGTGGCCAGGGGTTGATGGGGCTCTGGGTAGATAAAGCATGTGCAGAGCTCTGCCCCAGCACCCAGTCCTGTGCCCCTTCCCAACAGGTAAGATGGATGGGAGGCTATGCTGAATAAATTAGGACCACAAATTATATGGGAGACCCTAAGATCTCTGCTCTGGAAAATAACTAAGAAGCACCAGGCTTCCAAAGCATCCAGGAGTAGATCACTAAAGTCCCCTAATTCTACCACCATGCCACCCCTTCCTCTTCCTATCTTCTAGAATTACTACCACCTCCCCTGCCTACTCTGTGCTCTCCTGTAGAATGCTCTTTATTCCTCAGTCCTGGAGATCTTTCTAACATGTAAATGTGATCATGCAGATTTCATCAGGTCCCTCCTTGCTTTAAACTTTCAATGGCTTCTCCAACCCTTGAAGATATAGACTTCCTTTTTGTGGATCCAGGATTCCTGCCCCACTGGCCCTTCACTAACTAGCCTGCTTCAAAACTGGTGAACATTTGCTAAGACACACTATGATGCTTCACACTCCTGAGCTTTATGAGCTGACCCCTATGGCTGGAATACTTGTCTCCTAACTTGCTCAGAACTCTGATTCATTCTTTAAACCATGCTCAGTTACCACCTCCTCTTTGTATCTTTCCCAGGCCATGCTTCCTGTTGCCCAAGACACTAAAAAACTAAATACTGTTGTACTGTTCCTCCATCCCTCACATATTCATTCACTGGTCTACTTAGAGCTCATTCAGATGATCTGGTTATACCATGAGTGTTGCCCTACTAGAGTGAGAATTCCTTGAGGGCGGAAAGTAGCTAACTCATTGCTACACACTGTTTTTCCAGGGTCAGGAATTAATGAAAGTAAATTGAACTAAATAGCTAGGAGACAACCCCTATCCCTACCAAGACCAGAGTTGGGTTGAGAAGGCAGGAGAGGAAACTTGTTTGGAATCTCTGGCCCTAACAGTGGGGTCTGGCTTCAGGCTGGGGGTTCTGAACCAGGAAGGGAAATGTCATACACCCAGAAGATAAAACCAGGGACAACAACCTCCAAGGATCTGTGTGAGGTCCCATTACCAAGGCCAGCCCCTCAGGGACAGAAGTGGACAAGGAGAGCTCCAGAGCCAGAACCCAGGCAGGTAACCCTTGAATTGGCTCTGGAGCCCTCCTCTCCCTTTCCAACATCACTGCCTTGCCTGGCTATAGACAACAAGCTGGGGGCGGTTTTCTTTCCACAGATCTGGAACAGGGCTGGCCAGGTCCTGGAGCACACAAGGCACTGTGTATGATACTCTGAACATTATGGCAAGAAGAGCTAGAGGGAAGATCACTCTATAGTCCAAGTACAGAGAATGGACTCTGGGTAGAGAATGCCCAGAGGGTGGAAGGGACTTAACCAGTACCACAGCTCAGCAAAGAAGGAGCTGGTGAAGAACCTCAGTGGTACTTGTACTCAGCATGCCACCTGCACTTCCCTACCCCTTCCTTCCACAGGGGTCTATGTTGAGGGAAAGCAAACCCATCCTGCTAGGCTCTCCCCATGCTCCCAGCCCCTTTCTGAGTAAGACAGGCTTCACTTATCCCTTCTGTATAGGAAATCTGATGGCCCTTGATGCCCATTTCTCCCTTCCTTTGTACATTACCACCTCGTATAATTTGTACCCATTCAAATCTAACTATAAATACTGTGTTCTAAGTCCTGGGGAGCCCATGGTTTGTTAAAGGGATGGACATGGGCCTCAAGAACTGAAATAGAGGGTAGAAAATAAGAAATCATTTTTATAAAGAAAGGTGCAGATATTGGGCTACAGGAAGTTAGAAGAGGAGGATAAGCAAGAATAAATTAAGGAAGTTTCATGGAAAATGTATTTAAGCTGAATCTTGAAAGCTGAAGATGAATAAATGTGTGTGAGAATATAGACTGAGGGTAGGCTTTCAGGCCTGGTAAAAGCAAAACCCAAAGCAGAGAAACAGAAAGGCACACACAGAACAGCAAACAACACAGCTCAGCTCAGTAGGGAGGGTGACCAAGTGAGCAGCTTGCTCCAGAGGCAGGCAATAAAGGGCAAATTGCCTGTGGGGAATTTGAAAAAATAATAAAACAGATAGGCTTTTATCATCATGACTAGCAGGCAATTCTGATTTAACATATTCCAGCTCACCCCCAACTTTTTGACTAATCCTTAACAACTGAGCTACTTTGAAGTTTAAATTTTTCTCTTTCTAGTGCCTCACCCACGCTAGTAGGCAAATGGTCTACCACTGAGCCACATTCCCAGCCATAGACTTTTAATAATATATGTAAGCTCTGAATTCACACACTTATTACCTATTCTTGAACAAATATTATATTCTTCATCGAAGTTCATTCAGAGAACTCCCAGTTATATTCAGCTGCTGAGATACACGGAATCATTTCCTCATGTTCACATGGAGTTCACAGGATTCAGTATCAATGGAGCTCACTCCAGGGTGGCTTGTCCCCCAAATCCTGTGCTATTATGTGTTCCTGTGCTATTATGTGTCCAGATCAGACATAAATGTGGAAGAATGGACTTTGTAAGGACAAAAAATTGAGCCTGGGCTGCTTCTATCAGTCCTGCCACCTGAGGAGACCACTTGGGAGTTTTGATTTGTGTTTAAAACTTTTCAATAGCAGAGACAGTTAAAATCCTGTTGAATTAAAGACAGAGACAGTATTGTAACTTCTGGAATTGATTGTGATATGGGATTTTTGTGAATTTCGGCCAGATCTCCTTTATGTTTAAAATCTTTAAAGTCTACTTGTGTATCTGCTGCTTTTGAGTGAAAAACTTTTCAATATGAATAAAAAGTGTTCTGTGATCAACTATAGGAGAGGAGATTGACAAATCTGGTTCTGTTTACTAAATGTGATGGAAAAACAAATAAGACAGACTTTCATGGAGTCTGACAAGTTTATAGAGGACTCAAAAAAAGAAACTGTGCTTACTGCTGCACACCAATTATGTAAGTATAATTTTTCCCCTTTTCCAAAATAAGCATAATGTAATTATCAAGTATTAAATCCATTAGTAACCCTCCCCCTTTTTTACAGGCCCTGATCATATTCACAAAGTTGTTTTTTGTTTTTTTTTTTTTAAAGAGAGAGGGACAGTGAGAGAGAGAGACAGACAGAGAAAGGGAGAAACAACTATATTTAGTTTTTCACATGGCCTTAGTTGCTCTAACATTTAGTTGTGTATGTGGTGCTGGGGTTTGAACCAGGGTCTTCGCGCTTGCCAGGCAAGCGTCGAAACCGCTGAGCCACCGCTCCAACCCTCACAAAGTTTAATAACAGAAAAATTACACTGTCTGCAATTCTTTTTTAACCATTATTATTACTGTTTTATTTCTTAATTACTGAAAATAAATTTGTCATTACAGAAGAGGAGAGCATTAAAAAAATCATCTATGATGTCACATATGCTAGATCTGCCATTGATTCAGATTTTTAATGAAAAGACAATAAAAGAAGAACAGAAGGTGAAGTTTCTGGAATAACTAAGCGAAGTTCACCATACGTCTTGACTATGGGCTAATGAATTGGACCCATAGTCTCTTAATAAATGTCAGAAAAATTAGTCAGAGCTGTGATTATCCAAAATGTAAAACTTCTTCTTCTTTTTTTCTTAAGAAAGAGAGGCTGTGAGAGAGAGAGAAAGAGAGAAGCAATTTTTCATTTAGCTTTCCATGTGACTTTCGTTGCTGACACTTTGTTATGTATGTGGTGCTAGGGTTCGAACCTGCGTACTCACGCATGCCAGGTAAGTGCTATAACCACCAAGACATTTTCCATCCCCCAAAATGTAGAACTTCTAAGAATTGAAAGCAAACAAATCCACAAACCAAAGCAAAAGTCAAAGCGGAGAAATTTTTTATAAAGTATATTACAGTTGAAGGTTAAGAGATGTTGAATATAAAGATCTCACGCAAATGCGTAAGAAAAACTGTAAGATGCCAATAGGTAACCTGCCAATATACATATAATTCAACATACATATAATGAAAACAATATACTATTTGTCTATTAAATTAGCAAAAATTAGAAAAATAATAAAGACTATTGGTGGTAAGAAGACTGCAGCAGAATGCATGCCAATACACTGCTGGGACACATCCCAAACTGCACATGATCTTTTGGAAAAACAGTGCAGGAATATGTTTCAAGGGCCATAATGCTGCCTCCACCTTTCATTTGCTTATTACCTCTGGAAATCTACTTAAGGAAATATTTTAAAATATGGAAAAAGTTACAAGCACAAAAATGTTAATTAAGCCATTGTTTCTAGTAACAATAGTATTGAAAATAGCCCAACATCCAACAATGGAGAAATTATTAAATAAATTATGGGTACATCCTTGGGATTGATCATTCAGTCCTTAATGATAAAGATTAGAAAGAAACATGGAAATTTTTGCTGTAATGGGGTAAGAGAGGGATAGGTTATGAAAAATGGACACACTTTAGTTTTTATTTTTTGCAGTGCTGGGTATTAAACCCATAGTCTCATAACACTAGGCAAGTACTCTTTCACTGAGCTCCACCCCCAGTCCCCAAATTTATATATATCAAAAGCTTGAGTAGAAATAAACCAATTTATGGTTGCAGTGGTACATATTTCTGCAAATTAATTTTATACTGACTTCAATAAACTATTTGACCCTTTGATTTCTATAGATTTATATTCCATTGTACTGCATGCAAGTAAATTTGTAAACATCCTCAAATCCTTTTTGATTAAAGTGAAATATAAATTGACCAATTAATTAATAATCAACAGGGGCTGGAGCATTGGCTCCATGGTTACAGTGCTTGCTTTGCATGTGTGAGGACAGAGGATTGTACCCCAGCAAGACATATACAACAAAGTGTTGGAGCAACAAAAACTGCATGAAAAACTAAATAAAATTGATTCTCTCTTTCTCTCTTTTACTATCCCTCTCTCTCTTTAAAAAAATTAATAATCAACATAAGCAACAATGCTTAGTTATGATGGTAGGGTTATAATAGATATTCTTTCTCTTTATTTTCCAATTTTCTGTACATTGATTAACTCGCTTTTACAATTTAAAAATTATACACATCACTGAATAAACAGGTTATGTGAAGAAACCATGGCCATATCTTACCCAGCTCCTTCAGTGCCTCTTCCTGTATGTGTTCTGAGAACACAGCCCCTTCCAAAAGCTCCCTTCATCTGATGGAGCTTCCCTTCTGTGTAGTCTTTGCAAGGTCAAGACTGAAAATTTCTCTGAATGCACAAGGTCAAGATGGAAAACTTCCCTGCATATACTGATTGTTCTAGACACTTGGAACACTTTGATGACAGTCAGCTAGAACTGTATGGCACAGCATTCAAAGTCATAGCAAGAACATGAGTGGGAATGACATTTATGAATTATTTCTGTGAAACCCTTCCACAAAAAGCAGATCAAAGCAGTGAGCACTTGGGAGCAGGGATCTTGATATCTTTGCACCCTTTGCAATGAACTCAGCACCTAATAAAGGGGTTTAATAAATGCTATTGCTCATGGATTCATTCATTTGTTCACTCATATTTGCAGATGTGCCACTGTTGTAGGTGTGGAGGATTTAGCAATGAACACAACACAGTCCCCCCACCCTTGAAGCAGCTTTCATTGTAAGTGGAGGGAGGAGATAATAAATAAATATTGCATCAGGTGGCACTAAGCATTTTGAAGGCAAATAAAGTCAGGTAAAAGGAAAGGGAGCACCTAGTGGGCAGGGGAGAGGGGTATGATGTCTTAGCTGGGCCTTTTCTGCAGGAAATGTGGGGCTGGGTCATGCACTATAGAAAGGAAAGGCAGTAGATGGAATAGCCAAGGGCTTGGACCTTGAGAGGGGGTCTGCTGGCAAGTTCTAAGGCTGGCAGGAACAACAAATGGGTTGGAATAGAGTGTGCAAAGTGGGTGGTGGAATAAAAAGAGGTCAGCACCTGCACAGTTTTCCAGGGTGTTGGTAGGATTTGGGATAGTATGTGAGATGGAAAGCCATGTGAGGGTTTTAAGCGGGATGTGTCATAATCCAGTTTACAGCCTAAAAGAATCACTCTGCTTGAGTGTAGAGTGGACCTGGGAAATAGAAAGCAGATGAGAAAGGTTGAAAAGAACAAAGATTAGAGGTGAAGCCACTGTAATTGTACAGATGAGAGAAAAAGATGGATTTTATTTTTAATCCATTACTTTAGACCAGGGCTGTCTTCCATGAAAGGCATGCTCTGTTTTAGTTATCCTCCAACCTGGAGGTGTGATCTGTTGAAAGAAAATGCCTTCAAAGGCTAAGGTATCTGGACAATAAGGAAGTGGGAAGAACATTTTTGTGCCAGAGATAAAGAACCAGTCCATAGGCAGGGGTGGGGAGCACTGTGCCAGGTATGCTATTGAAGTCTATGTCCTTCCTCAGTGGCAGGCAGTATCACTGAATGGATCTCTGATTTGCTTAGTTGGTATAGCCACCTCACTATCTTCATGCTGCAGCTCCTAAGACAGGTCTGAATTTGGGTGGGCAAACAGGCCTCTGGTAGAGAGCTTGTTCTTGGCTTCAGTGCTTCAATTCCAATTAAAAATCAAAAAACCTACCACACCCAGAATGATGGCCCTTCCTAACTGGAATCCTGATTGTAACAAGTGATGGGCATGCATTAAATTGTATCAAGTGCATTACAAGGACATTCTTCTATATTGTTCCACTAAAAACAGCGATGAATTAGACAAACCATGCAAACACAGGTTCTATCTCCCTTAGAGGTGGAGATGATTTAGGGAACACTAACACAGGGCCTTTCTTGGTCTAAAGACAATCACAGCAACCATGTGATTGTCAGAACCAGACAGAAACTAGTGCAGCCAAACCTCAACCTGTAGTCAAAGTGACAATGACTTTTCCAGTCCTGAGATATTTCTGGAAAAAAATTGGCCTGTATCTCTGTCCAGATCTGTGCTTTTACCTATAAAACTCTCACTTATAAAGGAATCCTCTGAAATTCCCTAGAAATCTTAGGTAGGTCTTCTGAAATCTCTAGATATATAACAGATATAGGAGGTAATGTAGGCAGAGTATAAGTATATACTATAGACATAGATATAGTACAGGTAGAGATCAATACATACTTATACATTAGACACAAGCTATATGTTGTCAGTTCTTGCCTTTCAGCTTTATCATCTATCTTCACAAAGTAGGAAATATGACAAGCCCAACTGCAGTGTAAGTTTCTATATCTGGACAGTCTTGTAAATCCGTCAAAGAGCTGCAGGAAGCTCCTGCTTAAGCTGCTGAGAGATCTCTGCCAGATAGGCTCAGTAACCAGCTCTTTCATTGTTCTGTGAAATAATGCATAAAGGTTAAGCACAAATACACAAAGGGTGGTTTGACTTACTTCCCCTCTTTTTGGCTGGGAGACAGAGCTGGAAGGTTTTTATAGCCATATATGCCCCAAATTCCACCATTCCTCACTTGATCTCAATTACCACCCTACAAATTCAGAGGTAACCAGTTCCACAACACAATCATTTTCTGGTGATAGCATTCCATGGACTCCAAGGCTCTATGTAAAATAGGTAAATTTAGAAGAGTTTTTAAAAAAATTTCATCCCAACTAACAATGACAAGTATTTTTTAAAACATGAATGTATTTTTATTTTTTGTGAATGTATTAAATATCTAAAAATAGCACCATTCTTTAAATCTTTTAGTCACTTTTCTGTAATATCCTGCATGTCTTTTGATTTCTACACAATCCCTATTTTTTTCCTTTTCTCAGTACCTGCCCACCAAACCTGCTTTGTTCCCTGTCCCCATTTTCAGAACCACTATTCTAATTGTTCTGACCATTCTTAATGACCCGCCAAATCTGTGACCTTCCTGTTTACCCACAAGCTTTGGCTGATCCAGTGTTCCCCCCAATGGTTAATGACTCCACATTCCTACCATGGTGACTCCAGCCCGGTTCCCTCCAAAACAGAGCAAGATGACAAAACAACCAAAGAACTGCATTTGACCTCTGTGTGGATTTTCTGTTTCCAAGGCCACTGCAGAGGACTCTGAAAACTCTAAACCAGAGAGGAAGGAGACTTGTCCTGAAGAAGCCAGTGTGTGTTTAAAGATGAAAAAGAAAAAGAAAAAAAGGAACCTGGTGAGGTTCTCAGAAGGGAATACTCTACCATAATAATGGTGTCTACCATGTCCCACTGGGTGCTGAGGAGGAAGTGGTTGCTATAACCAAAGGCGGAAATGCTTGGTTGAAACAGGAAAATGGAACTCTTACTACTTTCCATTAGCAGTCTTCAAGAACCTGGCCACACTTGGAAACACTTGCACAAGCATTCTCAGGAGGTCCTGAGCTGAGTATCAAAGCTCATTCCAATCACCCCCAAATCCTAAGCACAGATTGAGACACAGATATAGGTTCACCTATTTCCAGAAACATCTCAGCACTGGAAAAGTTCTCATTATCACTTCTCTTACCACTAGCCTGCTGCATGGCTAGGAGCCCCTGGGGAGCTGTGGGGAGGAAGAAGGAAAGGGAAGAAGGCTGGATGGCATCCTGGAAAGAATAAAGGCCAGCTGACCTGGGCTTTAGTGTCAGCTCTGCCATTACTACCCATGGAACTGTCGGCAAATTACTCAAACTTCCTGCTCCTTGGTGCCTACTTCCTCTGTATAATAGGGATGGTATTCACTGCTCTGCTCACATCCTTGAGCTGCTGTGAAGATTATATGGAATGTGCACAGATGAAGGTCTCATGTGTCGTACAAATGCTGGTTCATCCAATCACTAATAAACAATGTATAAAGCGCTCTTGAGTCCCAACCTTGCTCCTCAAACGCATCTCCTCAGCTACATTTTTACTCGAGTACTGTCCCAGTCCCCCACTGAACCCCATCTCAAATTTTCCACACACTTCTGCAGGCTTTCAGTAGAATATTCTCTAGTGTCTGGTCTGAGGAACACAAGCAAGTCCAAATAAAAAAAGTGGGGAGAACTAAACTAAACCACTGGAACACAGGCTCTCTGCTCCCACATTCTTTATGATCCAAATACAAAGATTTCATCCTCAATGGCTAATTTGCCTGCTTGGAGTGTCAGACTGGCCTTTGTTATGAGTCATATTTTCCATTTAGTAAAATGAACATCTGGTTACTACATGATGCCTTTTGAGTACAGTCTTCTAACTCATGATCACCTGCAAGATAATTTTGGTGTTCAAAGCAATGCAGACAGAATAATCAAGGACACTCCCAAGCCTACTTCGTACCACTTTAGCACTTGGCAGTCTGGCAGGTAAAAGCTAGTCATTTTGGTTTTAATATTACATGCCAGTTCTAAGGAAGTTCAGAACACACCAAGTTCAGAAAAGACACTACTAGCATTTGCACACAAATTCACCAAGAATTCCTGAGTTCTTTAATACAAGAGTTCAAAGGAATTCTTGGGTCCCAGAACCACTCTTCTGTTTCATCTCAATGGTAGACAAAATCATTTAGGGAAGACAGCTACATGGTCCTCTCTGTCACTCTCCCACCCTCCTATGTGACCTTCTAAAAGCTTTGGCTTCCTTATCAGCAAAATAGGGATAAAATAACAAGACATGCCCTGCTTTATTCCAAGGTTATTTATGACAACCAAGTGAGAAAAAAAATACGTGAAAGTGTTTTGCAAACCACAAAACATGGCTCAAGTGCAAGTTATTATTATTTAGCAAAACTGCCTTGAGAAGAGCCCAGAAATCTGGAAGTATTTTATTGTAATTTATGAGAGGACTTAAATCACACCTTGATTTGAAAAAATAACTTAGGGTAGCTGCTTCAGTATTCTTAAATAATTTTTAAATAAGTTTCCTCAAGCAAGTTGCATACAATTGGGTATTAGGCTTGGGGGATAATAGGAAAATTGAAGATCTTTAACTTTTCATCTTTCACTCTTCTTTTGGCTTTTGAACTCTGAAAAAGAACTAACATGATTGTGCCACATTGCCTTTCAGGTACAAATTAAACATACTCTTGTAGAACCCTCCCAGTTCCCACCTAGGAAGCTTTCTCTCCAAATCTTCAAACTCTTACTTCCCTGTCCTGGGGCTGGTTTGGAAGCATGGAGGTATTTGAAATGTTGTTCAGCTAAGATCTTGAAACCAAAGGCATCCCCATCAATCCTCCCCATTCCAGGGCACACAAAGACTTATTCTGCTCATAAGGATATTTACCAATCCAGCTTACGAAAGTCTGCCAGGATCAGTGTGAAAGAGCAGAGCTGGTATGGCCCTCTTCACCGCCTGGCAGATGCACCTTTCTCTATTATTAGCAACCAGGCAAGATGCCACCAGGGCTGGGGACAGCCCTTTGTAGGAAGAGGTGCAAAAAAAAAGCAGGTGAACTGTGTGAGGTTTCCTCCAGAAAGAATGATGAGAGAGAGAGAGAGAGAAAGAGGGAGGCATCCAAGTAAGAGCTCAGGGTTTCAAGCAACCTCTCTTTCCTTCTCAGCTCTCTAATTTTATCAGAACCTCAGACATACCTAGCCCCAGTATCTTAAACCCCAGAACTCAGACCTACACTGCATATAGTTCCAGGTTTACCCCTATCCCTTCTGGGTCCAGCTCAGACTCACACAGTACCATCCCTGCCAACACCCTTGAGTTTTGGGCTGCATCAGAGGTTGTAAGCTATCGAAGTCTAGAGAAATAAAATGAAGGGAAAGTTGGAGAACTCCTCCTTTGTGGCAAAGATGCAACTTATTGCAGCTCTAATGCATGGATGCACCCTCCATCCAATCACAACCACTAACATATACCTGTTGCATACATCTCCTTCAATTCTGTGCAGAGGTGGGCACCATCCTCCTGTCACAGATAAGCAACAATCTTGGAGAGATTAAATAAATTTATAAGGAGAAAAAATTAGTTAACACTGATTAAGAAGGTCGGCATCGAGGGGAGATGAGTAGCAACACCTTTATCCCTCTTATATTATTCCATTTACTCAGTTATTTCACTTGTACTATTCTACTTGCTATAACATACCTATACAGGCAATACTTGGATACATTTTAAAAAAACATGAAATGAAGGCATTAAAAAAAAAGACGTGTTGCCAGTCAATAGTAGAGTCTCATTTTAGATTTGTCAAACTCCAGTCTGGTCATATTTGTCCAAATGCAAAACTAACATATGGAAGCAAATGAAAGCTATTTTTAGAACTTTATTCATATGAAAAAATGTTCACAAAAGGCCAATAACTAAATAACATTTAACTATTAAACAGGACAAAACACCCTATGGAAAATCAAATAAAATGACAGAAAAAACTGGTGGCCATGCACATTTAGGACAGATCCCAGACTCTCACTCAAAGGAAAGAAAATAAAATTTCTTGTAGATGACTGCAGTCCTCTTCAAGCATGCTGCCCACACAAGGCCTGGGGCTCTGGCAGGAAGCCAACTAATCTAATCTAATCTAAAGGTTAGAAACAAGGTCTCTGGAGCCTAGTGTATTCTGGTTCTGTCATTTCCTAGCTGTGTGACTTCATGTGAACATATCCCTGCCCCCATCAGTTTCTACATTTGTAACATGAGTTTGGGACACTGTGAGGATGAATAGCTGAAGTGTATAATACCAAATGCTATCTAAGTGTGCCTTATTATTATCAAGATCAGTCCCTCTTGGGCGGGGGCAGGCGGTGGGGGGGGAGGATGTATTATCTATTCCTAAAAGAGCCAGCACTGGGCAAAGGCTTTGATGAGGTTTTTACATGGTTTTGACAATTATATTCACAGTAGACTTATTCTAGGCCGCTCTCTGCTCTCAGGAAGGAGGTTTCCTGTGTGAAGAGTGAGGCCTCCCCAGAAGTAAGACAGATGTGTCAATTAGTACGCTCCCAGCAAGAGAGATGGGGCAAACACAGAGTGAATGCTAGGAAGTACAGCATTCCCCAGAGGGCACCCACCTGATGGGTGCTGCTGATGCAGGAGGGGAGAAAGCTGGCTGTGCAGGAGGCAGACTTGTAAGGAAAGGCCTAACATGTGTCAGTACCTGGCCTGAGTCATAGGGCCAATATTTTCAGAGGCTGGTGCATCTGCCCCCAAAGAACTGGGTCCCTCTCTAAGGCAGAGTTCTTGGGCTCTCAACATATCCCCTTGCTGGTGTTTGCTTCCAATGGTGATAGCAATGGTTTAGTATTTCAGAAAACATCACTTTGCTTCATTTGTAAAAAGGAATCGAAAATGTACCAAAATTCCAAGAAAAACTGCCCCTTTTCTAATGTGGTTGCCTTACCTACCTTATTCTCTGCCTTTGATCTCATTTAAAATCTGACCTAAAAGTGAGCAATGATAATCCAGGTTCCTAGAGTTTGGGGAGGAGTCTGACTTTGGAGGCAGAGCTGGGCTCTTTTGCAGCAATTTGGAAACCCCAAGCAAGTCATTTTACTTTTGAAATGGAAGGTCCAGAAAAGAAAAGGATTAGTCACATAAACCCCAAAATATTATTGGGCTGCCAAATTTCGTGGTCTTGGAATGGTTTCCAAAAGATATTAAATTGTGAGGACTAACCTAAGTCAATATTCTACTTCCCTTTTCAACGGTTGTTTAAAGTGAAAGATAAGAGAATGGACAGGCTCTTCATTATCAGAATAACTTAAACAAACAAACAAAAAACCCTGTATTTAAAATTGAATTTTGACAGTATAAAAGTTTTTTTTTTAAATGCCTAGGGAAAAATCTATGAGGGTAGATTTTTCATCGTCTTCTGGATTTATCCAATTATCACAATAAAAGCGTAATATTTAAAAAACAAAGGTTATTTATTTCAAATTCTGTATTGCGGGGGACAGGGTTAAGAAAGCATGTGACTTCTGGAAAATTATTTTTATTAGCGTAAATGCCCTCATTCCCAGCCAGCAAAAAAACCTGAGATGACCAGTAAGGCAAAAGGAAAAGTCTCAAGATTCTGTAGTTTTCCCACTGATTCTGACACCTTAGCTCAGCATCTGTATGTCTGATGTGCTCACAAACACCCATCACCTCTGACTCCTAAGATCAGACAGATCGCTGACAGAGTTGACCCAGGTCAACCCCGGGCGGCCCGGGACTGGGTGGAGCTTCTCGCGCTGCGGGCGGTGGGACCGGTCTGCAGGCTTCCTAGCTGCGGAGACCTCACGGGCGCAGCCCCGCCCCACCTTTCCGTGACGCTGCGCCGGGAGGCTAGGGCGGAGCGCGGGAACCGGGTGGAGCCTGGGGAGGATGGGGCGGAGCGGGGCGGACTTAAAGGCCCAAATCAGCCAGTCCCTGAAAATTCGCCGAACTTCCTGAAATTTAATTCGCCTTCTTTGAAATCTGAAAGATAGTGGAGATTTTAAATCCCTTTTGCGGGCGAAGTCGGAGGTAGGAATGCCTGTGGGCACCCGAGAACAAACAGGAACACAAATGTGTTTCCTCTTCCCCCAGGAGAGTAATGCTAAATGTTTTAGGGCCTTTTTCTGGGAACAGCTGAGGAACGACTTACTGAAGGCACCTTTACCAGGATTCCTTGTATTAACTTAGCCACAATTCCTATGAGAAAGGAAAGCAATAAGCCCACAGTAGGAAGAGAAAGGGAAAAAAAGGTTTCCAGGTTTTTCAGCAAGGACAGGAACGAAAAACTTGACACCCGGAATAGGAACATCACAGAGACCCAGCTCAGCTTGAGATGCAACTCAAGCCAAAGAAAAGTCAAGTTGAGGAAACTAAACAAAGTACTGCTGTCCCAGAGACATTTTAAGTCTTAATTCACCTGCAGGATTTATTCTGCTCACTGGCCTTGAAGCCCTCTGGGCTCAGAAAAGCTAGCCTGTCCCTGAGGTAAACAAGAAGGGGAAAAGTTCTACCCCATCTTGGGTAATGACAAAGATGTGCTCAACATGCACATACCGTGTGAATAATCTAAGTGGCAGTGTTATCTCCTATTGCCAAAGAAAAAGGCCCCAGATACAAAGTGGTCAGTCTCTGAGCTGATCTACAACTGCCAGGACCTTTACTGCCCTCTGAAAACCCCAGTTAGCAAAAATTATTCATGCCACTGATGATAGCCTTTAATGCTGAGTGCCTTGCCCAGAAAATAAGCCCTCCACCTTACCTCACCACATCAAGCCCAGCGGCCTACAGAGAAGACCTTAAGGGGATACTTCTCAATCCACCATCTCTGCTGCTGGTTCCCAGGGAGAAGCTAGATGGACCCTTTCTTTCCAACCTGGAAATAACACTCCCATCTAAAACCAGACCTTTTGCTCTTTGTTGCCTTTTGGTTAGAGTATGACAGATATCTCCATCTTTAAAATGGTACACAGGAAGAAGGGAAAGGAATTAGTATGTGTTGGGTACATGTCCTGTGACTGGCATTATGTAAGAGAGCTTGTATTTATTCTCTAAGTTATTCTTCACAGACAATCTGGCTAGAGGACAGAGTTAGAATGTGTAGAACATCTGATAAATCCAGAGCCCATATCCAGCACAGACCTGAAATATGTGAGGCTACTTTCCTGCAGTCATCTGGGGCATAGAGAAAAATACATACATCAAGGTAAAAGATTTGATTCCAAATTCAAATATAATCTTTTATTTTAAAACCCAATTTGCATAGTTTTGCATTGCACAGATTTAGAGTTGGGCATTATCCTTTCCCACCTGCAACAATATTTAAATGTCTTATCTTGGGCACTGAAAAAAACAGCAAATTAGGTCTACTAATGGGCCATCTTTTTGGTAACCTGCAGAACACAATTTCCAACTCTCCAGGCAATACCTCCCCCACCCACTTCAAACCAAATGCCTATATTTCAGCATCTGTCTCTTAGAAATACAAGCTGGGAGTTCAATACTGCTTGTTAGCTTATAGGACCAATGATAGTATTATTGTCAGTCAAAGAGCTATCTGGAAATGGTATAGTAGCACAATGTAAGTAGAACACCTAAAGGGTTGGCTGAAAAATGTCTCAACTCTCTAAAGAATTCCAGGCAGTTCACATGTCCATTAGCCAAAAGAGCACCATAAACTTAACCAACAACCACTGTTGCCCATGTTTCAGAGATTCTGACTTAATCAGTGTAAGGATTTGTTAAAGCTCCTGTAAGCTTTAGTGTAGCCTACGTGAGAACCACTGGGTTGGTGTTTGGTCAGTGTTATTTATGTTTTCCTAGCTCTCTTAGGAAAACATAAATAACACCCAGCAAGCCATTCTGGTTCTTGAGAACAGGCAACACCCAAAGACACTTGTATGTACTGGTAATGAAAGGTGAAGTGGCGAGGTAGAGCAAAGCCTTGGGAACCAAGCAAGCAGAAATATCAATCTTAATTCCAGCACTTTGCCCACTGTGTGACACAGCCCAAAACCACTTAATCATCCTCATCTGTAAAATAGGCATGATAATAATATTTCCCTGGCAGGGGTGTGAGTAAGAATTAGCTATACTAGGACATTGCCTGGTACCATACTAGGACCTGAGTAAATGATACCTATGACTATGATTAAACCAGTTGCCCCTGGGATTGTATTTGAAATAAAAAGGAGATGCTGTGGTACAGTACCACTCAGAGGGGACCTTAAGTAAGTAAGATTCCTCCTTCCTTGAAAGGAGATAGGGAAGCTAAAAGAAACCAAAAGTGGTGTAGGAGGAGGCAGGACAGCTGCTCAAGCATCCAGGATACCCCAAGCCTTTATTTCCCTCGTCCAGGGCACTTCTGAGTTTGGCCTCAGGAGGAGGGAGAGTCCAACAGTATTTGGCCATGGTTCTACCTCCCAAAGTGGGTGACAATCACACTGGAGTGTGCCATCCTATGCAGTTCTGCCCAACACAGGTCTGTCTGCTCAAGTACTCGTGCCTGCCTTCTCCCTCCTCCTTTACCATGATCCTCTGAGGGAAGCCAGGCCCAGAGGGAGCCCATACTGCAACTTGTTACCTGTTCTTTACAAACTTACGTGAACCTGGGTGAAAGAGACATACCTTGGAAATCTGTGATAGGTGTCCCAAGGCAGAGAGGATGGGGGAAGGAATTCCAACTGTGCAACAATAGTTCCCCATTCATGCTCTGAATGGCCCAGTGCAAAAGAACTTACTGCCAACATGACTGTTTCTCCTTTTCCTCTTCTTTCCCTTCTACTTTTACATCTACAGAGCTGACAGAGCTCTTTTGCATATTTTATTTCTTGTGATGCTCAAAAGAGCCTTGAGGGGCAGGGGATGGCAAGGACTAAGATTACCCTGATTCACCAGTAAGAAAACAGAAGCACAGGCAGGTCCCATGACTTACTCAAGATCACAGAACTCATCACAGGCAGAACCAGAACTTGAATCCATTTCTCTCTACCATGCTATGCCCCACTTGTCCTCTACACATTTCAAAGACCTTCTTGCATTGTGTGTAGTATGAACCATCTGTGATACGGGGAGAGTGGTAGAAACAAGGGGAGCATGGATTTGTAGCCAAGCTCAAATTCCCCCTCATTAGATTTTCAATTCTAAAACTGAGTTTGGGCAACACATCTCTCCCTCTATTCTGTGCCTCTTTTCCTCATTTTAGAAAATGGCAAAACTACCAGCTCAAGGAGAGTGAAGGAGGACCAAAACTCAACCACCAAGCATCTTACAATACCTGTGCCCCAGAACATAGCTTACATCTTACCAAACTTTTTTTTTTAAATTAAAGAAATGAGGGAATCACACAGCATTTTGCAAAGATAAGTTTGTTCATTGTTTGTCCAAAGTGTGCAATGTTAAATTCCCTTCAAAGAAGAAACGGATATCCTGCTAATTCCCCATAGCATGCTTTTTAATGAAAAATCATCTGTTTTTTTTTTTTTTTTTTGAGTAGTAAGGAAATTTCAAATCCAAAGAGTAAATGAACTTGGAAAAAGAGAAAAATGACCCCTTTACAGCACCCAGGTCTCACTAACTGGGATTTCTCTTCCCATCCTTGGGATGACATGCAAATGATGGAATCACTATGAACAAAACCAAGGGGAAGGCATTGGAAGCAGCACAAGTATGACCAAAAGGGAGCATGTGAGGAAGGCAGAACTCAGAGCAGGAGAAGCACATGTGTATCTGTCATTACGGCTATTCCAGCCATCAGGCCTGACATGAGTCTTCCAAAGGCCTTTGTGGAATGCCTACATTTGGGTTCACGGAGCACCCTTTTTTTCAGTGAGCAGGGGAAGGAAGGAGAGAATCAACACCATTTTTTCTGTAAACAGGGAGGGACACCCACAGTTGCAGTATTTACAAACCTGACCTAATACTTGTCCCAGACCCTGGATCTCTAAGAGCCCCTCCTCTCAGGCAGAGTCCTTTCCACAATAGAGGACACAGGTAAATCCTTGGGGAAATCAGTCACATGATGCAGATCAATGCAAGCAAGGGTCTCAGGCCTGATGCTTTGAAAATGATGTTCTCATTTGATTTCATTTGTAAGCACTGAGGGTCCTAGCAACTTGCCTGGAGGTACACATGTGGGGCCAGAGTCCAGTTCTGCCAAGGCCACTGGGGTACCTCTCTGATCATGGCCGTCTGCCTCCACATCTCCACCATTCACACCCACAGATTGGTATTCCCCAAGGTGGCAGAATACTTAACCCGGAATCAGCTAAGTTGTAGGTCCCCCACAGGGCAAGCAGAAACTATTTGTTTCTTCCCCCTCCTCCTTTAAAAAGTTTATTTTTATTAAAAAGCAGGGACTTGCTGTCACCCAGGCTGGCCTCCAGCTCCTGGGCTCAAGTGATCCTCCTGCCTCAACCTCCTGGGGTAGTTGGGGCTACTGGTGCATGTCACTACACCAGAATTCTTTTTCCTTTTTAAGCTTGCATGGACATTGAATCCAAGGTGGAGACAGAAGGAGGTAATTTTCTTCTCCATGCCAGGAGGGAAAAGGCCTTTTCAACAAGGATAATACAATGTAGGATTCATCCAGAAGTCTTTGTCACCAGAGTTACCTATTAATGTCCCTTTCAAAACTTGACATGTCATCTAGTCATCCATTGGATATTTTAACTGTCTTAGAATGTGGCACTTCAAAATTAAGTTCATGCTGAGTTTGATATTCAGTACCCTGCTTCATAGCACATGTGCCAGCTTGCCCCCCCCCCCCGCTGCCTCTAGGTCCTGGCAGTGCTGGCTCACTCACCATTTCCCGGTCCTGTCGCATTCTCTCAGGTCTCTTGGCCATTGTGCACACAGATCAATTTGGAATCATATTTACTCTCCGTGTCCAGTCACTTAAGTCTAACTCAGTAGGACAGACGTGGCTCCACTGTCTCTTCTTTGATGGCGCCTTCACAGATGAGCTTTGGCATGAGAGGTCTCCCAGCAAGCCCTGGGGCAGAAGTCACTCCTCCAGTCTTTGCCCACATCACACTGGCCCTGCCCTTCTAGGCCTCCTTATGGCCTCTACTTCTCAGTAAGGTATTGCCAACAACACCTCTGGCTCCCCAAGGGCAGGTACTGGGGCTTGTTCAGCTGGAATGTCTAGCATGTAACAGATGTTCAGTTCAATGTTTATAAAATGAACACACAAGTTAACTAATTAAAAGCCTGAAGACACTAAGGTTGAGGATCCTTTATCTAAAATACTTGTGGTCAGAAGTGTTTTAGATTTTGGATTTTTTTCTGTCTGATTATGGAATATTTGCATATAAATAATAAGGTATCTTGGAAAAGGAACCCAAGTCTAAACATGAAACTCATTTGTTTCATATATAACTTATGCATATAGCTTGAAGGTAATTTTATACAATATTTTTAGTGTGCCTATTTTTTTTAATAATTTTTTTTTCAATTTGCCCAGGCTACTATCAATTTGTTTTTTTTTTTTTCTAAAGAGAGAGGGACAGTGAGAGAGACAGAGAAAGAGAGAAACAACTTTATTTAGTTTTTCTCGTGGCCTTAGTTGCTCCAACACTCAGTTGTGTACGTGGTGCTGGGGTTTGAACCCGGGTCCTCGCGCTTGCCAGGCAAGCGCCGAAACCGCTGAGCCACCGCTCCAGCCCCTAGTGTGCCTATTTTGACTGCACACATCACAGGTCGTCAAGGATGGAATTTTCCATTTGTGGCATCATATCAGTGCTCAAAATGTTTTGGATTTTGGATTTTTGGCTTAGGGATGCTCATCCTGTATTAAAAAAAAATTCCACTTTGTTGGTCATCAAGCTCTGGAGCTGGGAATGTGAAACAGCTTGCTACTGAGAGCTTGAGGGAGCAACAGGACAACAGTAAAAAGTTTTTCCTCTTGGTAGAGAGATGTGGAACAATACAAGAAGCTGATGGTGGAACAAGGGGGAAGAAGGGGAGAAAAGCAGGAACAGGATAAAGATACCATTAGGAGACATTATGGCAGAAACCAACCCCAGATTAACAAGGCAAGTTGCTATAGGAAAAAGAGTGGCCCATCCAGTACAGCAGATAAAAAACCCCACCCCAGCTCCAGCATGCGCGTGCAAACACACGTGCGGGCGCGCGCGCGCACACACACACACACACACACACGGAGTGGGGAGAGGGAGGGAGAGAGAGAGAACCAGAACTTACTTACTAGGGAGGGAGGGAGAGAAAGGAAGAGATAGACTGACAGACAAAACAAGAACTTACAGGGAACTTGAAAAGAACCCAGGGGAAAACCATGTGGACCAGCAGGCTTCCAAACTGGTTTTGTTTGCTGTAATGAAACACTGGAGGTGGGTGGGCAGAGGGAAAGTCACAGAAGAATCTGCCCTTGAATCAACAGTGAATATCTCTACCTGGTTAAAGAATATTTCCAATTCCTTTGCCACCTAGTGGGTCTAATTTCATCTCTGGGCATGTCTGGTGTTGATTGGAAACGAGGACATGATTAGTTTCAAAAGAACGTGGAGGAAGCTGGAGCTGTGGCTCAGCGGTTACGGTGCTTACCCAGCATGAGCAAGTACATGGGTTCAAACCCCAGCATCCGTGACACAAAAGTGTCAGAGCAACAAAAGCCATGTGAAAAACTCAATAAAAATTAATTCTCTCTCTCTCTCTCTCTCTCACTGTCCTTCTCTTAAAAAAAAAAAAAGAACATGGAAAAATTCCTTGGGATTCACAGAGTTACCATTATTGGTTTCAGGTCCTCTCAATCATTTTGCAGTGGTAAGTGACAAGTTTCAAGCTAGGGATCCACGTTAGCCTTTGGAGAAAAGGAGGAAATTCAAAAGGATCAAGGCACTCAAGCCCCCTTAAGCTCAATTGGAAAATCCCAAAGATCCTGTACTGCCTCTCCTCATCCTCTGGTGGGGGGCCCTGACCTGCTCCACCCAAGCACAGACAAACACAACATAAGCCTTATTAAAGATGACCAGTCAGAAAGTTCCATACCTACTCTAAATTAAAAGGACACCTTCTAGCTATGTGCCTCGTGTCTACTGTGAAACAGTGTATAGCTATGCATAATTTTTTTTCAGATTTTTTAAAGAAATTTATTTGTTGAACAATCAAACATGCTTCTAACGAAAAATATAATATATATATATATATATATAAAAGTTCTGAATATTAGATTTACCCCCCCAAGAATCCCCTGCAATTATCCACCCTTATCCCTCCCCCTCCCTCCTTCCCAAAACATCTCTACAAATGCCTTAGGTTGTATGTCATTACAACTTTTCCGAATTTAAATCATGAGGATTGATCTCCGTTCTCAATGGCCAGGATCTAGCTCCAGCCTCCACAGATGAGTGAAGGCATTCGACCCTCGGTTCTCTGGGTTATGCTGATTTTACTCAGCATAATTTCTTCCAAGCTATGCACAATGTTAAAAAAGGATATCCCTAAGAGTTGTCCTAGGGTGGTTAGTGAGTGCTTGCCATGGTGCTCTGGGGACTACACATGGCTGGGTTATGTGGTGATAAGAGAAGGAGCAGACAGAGCTCAACATGCCCAAGGCTTGCAGGGAAAGTAAGAGTAATTGTTCAGGAAGATTGACAATCAAGCCCCTGAAGCAACTAGCCTTAGGCAGAGATGCAGCAGTTGAAACCTCCAGAGAGTGATGTAGCCTTGGACCAACTCCTTGCCTCACTGATGTGGCACAAATCATTTGTTTCCATGGACTTCTAGTATATTTGTAGACAGTGAGCAAAACGGAATACCTAAAAAAGGAATGTTTCTATAGTGTCATTTACACTTGGGCTGAAATAAGTTCAGTGTGGAGTAAAATAAACTCTGGTCAAAAAGAGAAGGCAGAAATAGTGAGAATGCTGCCAAATATTTAGACCATGAGATCCAGAACCATAAATTACTCATGAACAGAGCAGAGTCAGGATCTACATTTTCTAATCTTGGATGAAAATAAACTCTTACCCACTGTCCACATGGAGGTACCAAAAGTGAGCCTATGGAAGGGGACACCTGGGCCTGGAGAGTGTCTTGGTTCCATGTCACACAGATCCTCTGTTTCTGGTCTCCCAGCTCAGGTACCAGCCTGGGAGTCCCACTCTGCCTTCTATCCCCAGAACAACTCTGTCCAAGAGACCATGGTTACGACCCACTGGAAAGGAACACAAGCAAGCATTGCAATAAAATCTGCCTCTCAATTTGCCAACTTGGAGCCAGAAGATCAAGGAGTTCCTTGAAATTCCAGTCCCAGCAGCTCTAGCACTGTGTTTGGTGCTTTCTAGGAGGAAGGACACCCCCTTCTACCCTTCCTTGGTCCTACCTGGTAAACAAAGGACCACACAGATGACAATGGAGGGAGATGGAACAGTCCTCCAGCCTGGGCAACACAATTGCTCTTCATCTTCAAGAGTCGGCTTACATTTGGCCCTCTTCCCAAACCAACAGAGATGGAGGTAAAAAGACACCCACCAAGCTCACTAGTCCCACAGATATTTGGGAAGAGCAAAGGGCTGCTCATCAGACCTCAGGGCTCTTTGCCTAGTCTAGCCAAGACACACTTTACAAAAACTCCCCCTGCTATTTTTGTACACATTACACATTTACTGTTTTATGATTCATAAATATCATACAAATGACATTCAGAGAGAATGGATCTGTGTTTTTTTAATCACATTTATTTTTAACTGGTACATAAAAATTGTACATTTTAATGGGCTACCATGTGATATTTCAATACACATATACATTGTGTACTGTTTAAATCAGGTTAAACATATCTTTTTCTTCAAACATGTATTATTTTTTCCTGGTTAGTCCCTAGTGGCCTTAAGTTTTTCTTAGGAAAAACAGAGGCAGCCAAAACCAAGTCTCAGGGACAGGCCCAAGTAAAGGAAAAAAAAAAATGGGCGTAGTATTTCTGATATCTCTGAAAGGGTTCTGAGTCCCTCTTAAATGACAAACCAGGCTGACGGCATTATTATAATAAAATATCTCTTTAGTCCTTGATAGTTCCAGAAAAGCAGGGAATGCTCTTTTTAAACTGCATCCCCCTGTATGTAATAGATGACATGCTGACAATGGAAATGCAAAGATGAATCAGACAACATCCCTTGCAGAGCTGCTTTTACAAAACGGTTTCTAGAGATCCAGGATGTAAACCCCCAGATCAGCTAGGACTGCCCATTTGTTTAGGGTCCCATGTAAGCCAAGAAAAGTCACCTAGTTCTGCAATGTTTGGCAATGGATGCTAATGTGGACAGAGGGTAGAAGACAGGAAAGGAGGTCTCCATCACCAAGGCAACCACAAGCAGGCAGACACTGCCCAATACTAATGATGTCCATCATAATTAGTAGGCTGCTCAGGGGCAACCCAGACCACAGAGTTGCTGCAACATCGAGATGTACTGGAGTAACATGCCAAGTCCCAGTCAGAGCTTTCCCCTCTGCTTTTCACCTGCTGTTTGGAACCCCACCAACAGTCCTCATTCTCTTCTCTCTGCCTGAGCCACAAACTACCCATGGAGGCTGGTATGACTTTTGTTGGCCAAAGCACAGAAAGATGCATGGGGATAGGGATGGAAATCAGGGGGCTAGAAAAAAAAAAATGATTTGAACATCTCTTTGCTTCCTTTCATGACTACTCAATTTCCTCCCACCATACAAATTTTTCTCCACTTTACTGAGATCTAGAGTCCATATCCCTCACTTGGGACCGAGTTTTTTCTGTAATCTCCTCAGGGTATTCAGCTCTCTCCAAGGAGAGATGTTTAACTTTACGAAAATTCCTAAAGCCACTGGGATATGTTCTCTTGCCAAGACATTTGACAACTGACCTATTTTTAAAATCCTAACCAATGATCTCTTAAAAGCACTCTACACACAAAAGAAGCAATGAATGACCAAAAAAGTAACAAGGCCAGTATTAGGTTTTTGTTTTTCAAACAAGCCAGAACTTACCAATCCAAATAAATAAGATTCTCTTCAAAGTAGTCTTTACTTATTCCACTTGGGCTGGGTTTGCTTAGAATGTTTTTGGAAAGTCCTATTATTGAAAGTCTTTGCTACCCATAGCATTGTGTAGGATAAAAAGTTAACAAGCATTCAACTGGCAGCCAGGTGCTGTGGTAGGCCCAGGGTGAAGGGCTCCCATAGGTGAATGAAACACAATTTCTCCTGCAAAGCACTCACTGTCTAAAGACAAAGAAAAGAAAAAAAGAACAAGGCTCTTGGAACATATACCATAAGTTAGGTTCTAGGCAACACGTTTTGATGTTACATTTAATATGCACCCCAAAAGTCTTAAAGGCAAAGACAGACAACTGGGTTTCTTGCCACGTGTCTTGTCCTGCGAGTGCTTGCACTCGACTCCTCCTGTTTACCTTTCATCAAGAGCCTTTGACAAGCATAGTGGGCAGAGAGAATTTCTTTAGATATAAAACAGAGCTTTTTATACTCCTACTATTTATGTCAGCTGAGAAAGACAGACAGACATGTAGACACGGTCACACACCTCACTGACTCACACAGAGGATGGTCTGTCTATTCAACTTGTGCACCATACTAGGAGGCAGGGACATCAGGCCTTCGTTTTGACATGTCAAAACTAGTTTCTTATAACAGCCCAAAGGTGGAAGCAACTGCAGTGTCCACTGATGGATAAATGGATAAACAAAGTGTGGTACATACATACAAGGGAACATGATTCTGCCTTCTTAAAAGGGACAAAATTCTGACACAGGCTACAACATGGAAGGACTTTGAGGACATGCTAAGTGAAATAAGCCCAATGAAAAAGGACAAATACTAAATGATTCCATTTGTACAAGGTACCTAAAGTAGTCAAATGAGTAGAAACGGAAAGTAGAATAGTGGCTATCAGGGACTGGAGAGGGGGGAAATGGAAGTTATTAACTAACAGTACAGGGATTTTTTGTTTGTTTGTTTGCAGTACTGGGGAGTGAACCCAGGATTTTATACGTGCTATGAAATGATCTACCACTAAGATATATCCTCAGCCCCTAGAGTTTCAGTTTTGTACCATTAAATGAGTTCTGGACATGATAGTGTTGATGGTTGCATGACAATATGAATGTATTTACCGCTAGTGATCTATACACTTAAAATAGTGGATTTTATATTTATTTTGCCACATTTTTTAAAAAAATGTTTCTTCTCTTTAGGAGTAAGGATACTTTCTTCAAAAGAACTTTGGACACATTCAAACAATCAATTTCTATTCTCTTCCCAACCTCAGATCATGAAGTTTTAGGTAAGAGACAAGAATCAGACTGGACAGAGGCAGACCAGGGTAACCTCAGCACACAGTAAGCAGGTTTTCTAAAATAAACTCCAGAAAACCCCCCAAATATATATGGACACCCTAGCCCAAGTCTGAATTGGTAGCATCGAAGAGAAGACCTAGAATTAGCAAGCATCACCCTCTATTCCAAAATCTGCAAAACAGTAGTGTGGCTAGAGCAGTTGACCCATTATAGAGCAAAGCAAAAATTTTATGAAGGAACCATGAAAGAGACTCCTAGTCCTGAGGTTGATGACTTTTAGGAAAATTTTCAACTTTTCCTAATAAAAACATAATGCTATAATGCCAAACAGTTGGTCATGACACCTGAACAGCTGGGCTCTGCCTCCAAAGATCGTTTATGTTGTGGCTCACCCTTCCCCATCCCATCATTGTGCTTAATGGGTTCAATTTTAAACTACCCCAAACCAAAAACAATCCCACAAGAGCTCAAGAACCAGCACTGTGTTGCATTGCCCTACTCATGGACACATTTCAGTGGCCACCAGGGTCACACCCAGTGCTCCCCTGGAGCCTTCAGCACTTCCAGGTACCTGCTGAACCCCAAATGGGTGACCTACAGGCCAGAATGAAAAATAATAGCCCTAGGGAAACAAGGATAAAACACCTGCAAGGAAATTAGTATTTATTCAGGGTCTACTATGTGCATGGCCTTCAAAATTCTGTTTCAATGCTATAAATGAGAAAATGGAACAGTTCAGCAATATGCCCAAGAAGCAGAACTAAGATTCAACCCTAAGTCATTTGACTCAAAGGTGTACTCTTTCCATTACACTAGGCTGCTCCTCAGAATGAATTTTTTTTAAATCCTATTTGCCTGGCTTCTCAACTTCTCCAAGTTTTCCATAGGCCCCAGCCCAGCCCAATTTTCCATCTGGGTAAAAAGAGCATCATCCCAGCTGCTGTCTCAAGTCACATGAAATGGTGGGAAGAGATTCCATAAACACAAGTACCAAAGCCTCCTTAAATAGATAGTAAAAGGGAAATCATCTGTAATGGAGTAAGCTTCTAAAGAAAGCCCTCTCCATCTACAGCCCTGGACTCCTCAGCATAACCACTTCCGGTTCTATCATCCAGCACTGCCACAGAGCTGCTGAGGCAGCACTTGAGCCCAAGTGCCTATGTCCTACCTGCACAGCTTTGAGGTCTGGGTGATAAATGTGCTGGTTATTTCTGTAAGCACAGCAAACCACCACTCTTACTCCCAAGAGTGATAGCTGATGGCAGGATGCTATTCAAAGGATTTAGTCTTCAAATGTAGAATCACTAATGTCCCAAATATATTCAGGTTTGAGGAGTGCCAAAAGGAAAGGAAGGGAGAGGATGGAGACCTTTTTGAGTTAAAGGTCTGTGCTGACATCATGGGCCAGAAAGAAGACTGATTTGTATCTTCTCCTGAACTGGATAACAAGTTTACCAAAAAGTCCCACACCAATGCTCTGAAGAGAATTCAAATTATCCACTGGTCCTAGCCACAATGGAGTCTCACCAAGGAACAAAGGATAGCTCTAAAAGAATTCAACTATGTATTCACAGAACCAGTGCTTAACAGTTTTTTTGTTCTCCTTTTCTTTATTTTTCCCTTTTTGGTACTAGGGATTGAAGCCAGGGGTACTCTACCATTGAGATATATCTTTAGCCCTTTTTAACACTCACTAGGGTTGCTCAGTCTGGCCTCAAACTTGCAATCCTTTTGCCTCAGCCTCCAAGATGCTGGTATTACAATATGGATGTGCCATGCCCTGTTATTACTAATAAATTTTAAGACAACACAGAGAATACGAGAAGGATCCAAGGGTTAAAGATGGGTAAATATTTACCTCATGTTTTTTCAAACTAGATTCTGGCAGATTGGCAAACATAGGGTGTGATTACTCAAGTGATTTGTGAGCATTTACAGGGAAAGGTAGAAATCACTAACAGTCTACATGGTTTCACTGAGAAAGTCTCAACAAACCAATCTCATTTCTTCTTCTGATGCAGACTTCAGGATGTGTTCAGATTTCATCAAGCTGCATAAAAGACTGAAAAATAAAATCAGCATCAAAGTGCAATTGAGTAGTTTTGAAACTACGTAATCCCCAGAGGCTGTTGATAACAGACCCATAAGAACCTTGAAGATTGCTTCTAATGGGACCTAGAAGCTTCCTTCCTGAGTCTGATCCTAGTCAAATAATTTTAATTTGTTAAGAGCAACAGTACTAATTGTTAAAGAGTTTTCTCAACAATAACTGATGAGTGGGTGACAGCTGCATAACCAGAGAGCAATTCACAGTTGCCACAAGTATTTCTATATCTTATCTCATGTGGGCCTGTTAAATCAGGGAGCCAGGGATTATTATACTCATGTTGCAGTTGACACTCAGGCTTACTCACCAACATTTCTCAACCTCACCAATATTAGCATTTTGGATAATTCTGTGCTATTCTGTGCACTGTAGGATAGGTAGCAGCATCCTTGACCTCCATCTGCTAATGACCTCCACCCTTTCAGTTGTGACAACCAAAAATGTCTCCAGACATTGTCAAATGTTCTGGGAGCCCACATCACTCCCAGTTAAAAACCACTGGATTAATTATTTTAATCAAGTGAAACACACTGGGTTAGTCAAGCTTTAATCTGACTTGCTCAAGGTCCAGGATTAAAAAGTTGCCAGGGCAGTATGCTCCTTATGCTTGCAAAAAGCTAGCAGGGACATTGTATAATAAATCACAGATGTAAGCATCAAAATTGTCTTGATTGAAATGTTAGGCCAAAATCAGTAACAGAAGAGTGTGAAGGTTCACATTTTGGTTTTAAGAAAATCAGCTGTGTAAATTGAGGCTGGAACTGGTTTCACAGCAGTTAAACATGAGGTGGGGGTCCACTGAAACTCAGCTCTATGAGAAGCAGCCCCATACAACTCCACAGATGTCAAAATGATCTTAGACTGCCCTGCTAGGGGAAGCAGTCTGACATCTCATCTCACACACTTCAACCCACACCAATCACCAAGCATTTCCCACCACCTTTTCTTCCTTCTCATCTATAGCAGCTTACCCTGATACCACTTGCGAAGCCTCCCACCTTCCCTACCGAATGGGGCACTGCCCATCCTTACCTGGCCCTTATAGTGGCAGCAGTATATGGTAGAATTAGAAGACAAAAGGCAAAAAAGAAGGGAAGGAAAGGAAAGAAAATCAGAGAAGTGGGCGAGAAGAGAGGAAGGAAATGGAGTAACTACAGCAGAGCCCACAATACCATGAACCCCATGCACAGTACAATGAAGGTAAAGATGAGGAAGAAAGAGAGGAAGAAACGGACACAGGGAAAAAGACAGAACAGAGGAAAAAAGACTAATGCCTTTCAGCCCTCCAAAATCTATTCCTATTTTTCTTCTCCTATCCAGCTCCTTCTTGCTTCTTGTCCAGGGCTCCCAGCTTGGCCTATAGCCTACCCATTAATACACCTACCTGGGAATCTCTGGAATTTAGTATACTCTGTAAATATATATATATATATGTGTGTGTATATGTATATATATGTGTGTGTGTGTGTAGTTGCCATATATTTTACTATCTTTTTTTAAAGAGAGAGAGGGACGGTGAGTGAGTGAGAGAGAATAAATTTTTATTTAATTTTTTCATTTGGCTTTGTTGCTCTGACACTTCATTGCATACATGGTGGTGGGGTTTGAACTCACGTCTCTGTGTATGCTAGGCAAGTACTGAAACCGCTGAGCCACCACTCCAGCCCCTATTTTACTATCTCAAATGCAAGTTTCCACCTTTGAAAAAGCCCAGTCATGGAGAGGAAACAGCACAGGCCTGGCACTTGAGGACAATTTCCCTGGCCCCTGAGGACAATTTCCTGAGGGCACCATTTCCTACCTGGAGCATTACTACCTAACAACAATATCAGCTGCTACTTTTTTTTTTTTTAATATTTGAACAACCATACAAGTTTTTAACAAAATAATATAAACTCTGTATAGTTTCTGGATACTAGATTTACCCCACAGGAGTAATTACCAACCCAATTACCCACCCGTATCCCTCCCTTCCCTTACCCATTGGGTAAGGGATTTAACACATGATAATGGACCACCTTTCTGAATGGCCAGGGTCTAGTTCCAACCTCCACAGATGAGTGGAGACATTCGACCCTTGGATCTCTGAGTTAAGCTGATATTACTAAGCATAATTTCTTCCATAGCCATCCATTTACCTTCAAAGGCTGCAATATTATTGTTTCTAATTGCTGTGTAAAACTCCATGGTATATATGTACCACAGTTTTTGGATCCATTCATCCAGTGAGGGACATCTGGCTTGTTTCCATAGCCTAGCAATAGTAAATTGAGCTGCTATGAACATAGATATTGCTCTGTAACTATAATGTGCTGATTCTAAATCCCCTGGAAAGATACCCAGGAGTGGAATAGCAGAGTTGAATGGTGGGTTCATCCATAGTTTTTTTGAGGATTCTCCACACTGCTTTCCAGAGGGCTGTACCAGTCTGCAGCTCCCCCAACAGTGTGTTAGTGTCCCTATCTCTCCACAGCCCCTCCAGCATCTATTATTGCTTATTTTCTTCATTTTTGCCATTCTGACTGGCGTAAGGTGATATCTTAATGTGGTTTTCATTTGCATTTCTCTGATTACTAGTGATTTAGAGCACTTTCTCATGTATTCATTGGCTTGATCAATGTCCTCTGTTGAGAAGTTTCTATTTAGCTCTTTGGCCCATTTATTAATTGGGCTGTTTGTGTTTTTGTAGTTGAGATTTTTGAGGATTTTGTAGATTCTGGATATGAGACCCTTGTCAGAGGAATCATAGCCCATGATTCTCTCCATTTCCATAGGAAACCTCTTGACTCTTTTGATTGTTTCCTTGGCAGTACAAAAGCTTTTTTAGCTTGATGGCATCCCATTCACTGATTTTTGACTTTACTTCCCTCGCTTTAGGAGACATATTGAGAAAGTCTTTGCCTAGTCCCAAATGCTGAAGTGTTGGACCTAATTTGTCTTCCATCAATTGCAAGGTAGCTGGTTTAATTCCTAGCTCCTTGATCCATTTTGATTTGATTCTTGTGCAAGGAGAAAGATATGGGTCTAATTTCAACTTTCTGCAAGTGGCTGACCAGTTTTTCCAGCACCATTTGTTGAGGAGGCTGTCACTCTTCCATGTAATATTCCCATGCTCTTGGTTTGGCAGAATTAATATAATCAAAATGGCCATTCGAAAGCTTTATATAGATTTAATGCTATCCCTATAAAGATACCTATGTCAATCTTTACTGACATAGAAAAAGCAATTTCCAAATTCATTTGGAACAATAAGAAACCAAGAATTGCCAAAACACTACTAAGCAAGAAAGATGAAACAGATGGTTTTGCCATACCAGATTTAAAACTATACTATAGAGCCGTAGTAACAAAGACAGCATGGTACTGGTATCAAGATAGGAAAAAAGACCAATGGAATAGAAGACCCTGAAACAAACCCTCAAATTTTTAAACATCTGATTTTTGACAAAGGGGGACAAAATATTACATGGAGGAGTGAAAGCCTCAGCTGCTACTTTTTATTAGAGTTGGTTTGGAGATAAAGCTAAAATGGCCGACTTCCCCCAAAGAATTCACAACTGGCATTAGCAATGAGAAAAACATTAACAACACAATACCTTTATATCCAGCACTTATTTTCTAAGTGTCTGGTCACACTTGCTAAAGACCCAGCACCTCAGAGCTGAGGCACTGTAGAGGTGATTTGGCTGGAGCCTTCCTGAGACCTGAGTCTCCCCTGCATTGCTCTGCTAGGGGGAAGGAGGAGGAAAATCATATGGGGCCAGGATCAATCAACGTATCAGCTTTCTGGTAGAACGGGTATAGTGTGCCTAATTTTTTTTTAAAGGCATGACCAGGAAGTTCATTAATCTAGGATTCTTGAGAACAAATCACACTAGCAATCACCAAACAAAATTGGTTCACTTTACTCTGGAGGTGTTATGATCTGAGTGCAACACAGTATTTGCTCATCAAACCTGAATCCTGGATGGGCAAGCATCAGCTAAAGTTGGTAAGTCCAGAAATAAATCCATTGAATCAGGCTACAGTGCCTGTTACTACTTGGTTTATCTTCTTTAAACAGATTCCTTGTCTGAAAGATGAAGGTAATAATAGTTGTTGTGAGGAATAATTAAGGTATGATACATTTAAGGGCATGGTACAGTGTTTGGCAAATATTCCAGAAATGTTAAGGATTTTCCCCCTTTTCAACCTACAAGCAAATCTGAAAAGATCACAATTACACATTGCAGAAGACATGAGAAATAACATTGCTCCTTTTTAAACAAGCAAACACTTTGAGTCAGGCATAGTTCCACATTAGCATTGAAGGGGTCCAGATCCTCTCCTAACTCCTGGAATGATGGAATGGGAACCTGGAAGTCAAGTGGTGGAATCTGTGACCAATTCTCCAACTCTGCAAACTATGGCTGCTCACTTCTACTTAGGGATTCGCTGAAACTTACACACCTCTTAATGTGAACACTGGACTTTATGTAGTTCCAAGCACTTTGATGGGCATTTAAGTTACTTTCCCTCACTGTGACCACAGGAGCTAGAGGGGACGTGATCCCAGGTGAAGACACTGGCAACCTGTTGCACAGAATGCAAAAATGTCCCTTACAGCTGCTCCAGGAATGGCACAGTTCTCTAGCCTTGACTGGCAGATGTGTTAAGGGGTCTCCAAGAGGAGCCAAATCCTCCCTGGGAAGACTTAGTCACAGCCACAACTGGCTGCCCACAGGTTGAGAGCCACCAGACTCAGAGATAGGGTCTCATGCACTGTGCTGTCCAGACAGACAAAGTGATATTCTCTAGGTGCAAAACAGCACTGTGAGCTGAAAGGCAACTCTGCTTGTGTCTGCCTAACCAGTTTACGTCTTGTTTTCTGTCCTCTAAGTGTCATGGGTATAACTGTCAAGGGGCCAAAGAGAATCACCCAAACTGGAAAGTTCCTTAGGGGCAGAAGTTCTGTTTGATTTATCTTTGTTTCCACAGTACCTAGCATGGTGCCTGGCATAGAGCAGATGTTCAGGAAATTTCTGTTGATGTGAAAGATGAGAAAGGTCACTGACTCCTTAAGATCCTTAAAGCAGCAGCTCATTTCTGGACTGAACAGGGCTGACCTCACAGGCCAGAAGGACAGGACTAGGGAGCCAATAGCACAGATGCTGAGAAACCTCCTTACAGTATTAGTACTCTGGGCCAGTTAGAGGAGTATCCACTGCTTAGAATCATATGACTGGGAAGTGCAGGCCTCAATATTTCATTTTGACTCTCCTCAAACTCAGAACCAGCCCAATTAAACCATCCTTGGAAAAGACAAGAGCCCCAAGAAACAGGAATTATACACTCACATACAAATGGGTCATTACTAAATCACCAGAAGCTGGAGAAGAATGGAAAGCTTTCAGGGAACCCAGGGGTAACCCCAAAATTAGGTAGCTGCTAACTAAAATCAGAGCAGGAAGAGGAAAGGTAAGGTACGCAAGGGGTGGTAGAAAGCAGTATCTCAGATGGGGAAATCCCTCCCATTGGCTACCTGCTCCGGTGGGGCACCCTGCTAATTGCATACTCACAGATCTGCTGGGTCTCCAGGAAGAGTCCTGGGCAGGGCCACCTCTGCTACTCTGCTCATCTCTCAAGCTGGTACCCCCTCCAACCTGTTGTACCTAGTTGCTTAAAATTAAGAGGGCTGAGCTCTGGCAGCTCAAGAAAAAGCTAGAAAACCAGTATCAAACCAGTCTCATCTGGACACTAACAGCAGCTGGGAAGGACAGGGAAGAGCTTCTGGGTAAGGAACAAAGCCTTAAGTTTTCCCTATGTTCCTTGAACTCTCCATGGCCCTCTGGCCTCCTCTCACCCCCACCACTACCCATGAGGAAACAGTCCTGGCTTTCTAACTTGCTGATAATAAGGGCATATCGGGCCAAGAGGGAGGGACAGGTCTCAGCCAAAAGAAAAATAAAGCGGGCTGTTGGTAGGATGGCCAAAGGCAGCAGCCTTCTGGTCATGTAGCACTGAGACTAAAAAAGGAAGAATGGAGAATGCTCAGGCTGTGGACCTGGAGGATCACCTCTGAGAACCTCAGCATTATACATCCCACTTATACCAGAGGCAATGTAGAGGGGAGCAATTAAGAGCCCAGACTCTGTAGCCAGACAGCCTGTTTTCACATACTAGAATTTTTTCTGACACTTGAGAAATTACTTAACCTTTTTCAGTTTCCTCATCTGCAAAACAGATATATGAACAACACTTACAGGACCATTTTGAGGATTAAATAAGCAAAAATACTGAAAGTTTACAATTAAGCTTATAATAGTGCCTGGCATATATTAAGCACTCAAGACACATTAGGTATCATCTTTACCGATAACTTGTTTATTTTTGATGCACTGGGGATCGAAACCAGGCCCTTCTACATGTTAAGCAAGTGCTCTACCACTGAGCTATATCCCTGCCCTTCTTAATTTTATTTCAAGACTGGGTCTTACTAAGTTGCCCAGGCTGGCCTCAAGCTTGACGTCCTTTTGCCTCAGTCTGCCAAGTTGCTGGGATTACAGGCAAGTGCCTGTAAGGACTACTTTGATAGTAATCCTTACTAGTATATTCTCCAGAGCACCCAGTGTAGCACTGTCTCATTAATCAAAATAATAAGAATAGTACCATTCACTAGATATGCAAGGCACTTTACTTACATCATTTAGGACTCACACATAAACCCAATGTGGAAAGTATTTTTAAAGAAGATAAGTATCTTGACTAGTAATTGGCCAGGCTAGGATTGGAACTTGGCCTCTAACCCCAAAGCCTGCTTTTTCTCACAGGCTGCACTGCCTGACTGCTGAAGTCCACCTTCTGAGTCCCCCTACCCTGAACAAAGTAAGATGAAAGCAAAATTTCTCAGAATTCAAACAAGAGAGAAGGATCCAAAAGACATAAGAGATCCTCTGTGTCTCTATGTCAAGGCCTGCGGGCTTGTTATCATTTGCACCTTTCCTTTAACTCTGATTTCAGTTTACACAGAGCACAACAGGCAGCCCTGCAACAAGAAGTCTGAAACTGTTTTTGTGAACATGGGCTTGAATAAGACTTCTCCCCATGTCCCAGATGCCCAATGACACTGTTCATGTTAGCACACTCTGCAAATGCTTTTGACACTCTGATAGGAAGCCAGCCATGCAGGCTCTGTTTGAGTTGCACTAGGACTCCCTGCTGGAAAAGTCCAGGACTCCTATTTCTGGAATGAGTATCATTTCTACAGAACAATAAGCTCCATGTGCTATAACATCTTATAGCCCCACTTCAAAAACTTGACTTTCCCTATTTTCTCCAAGGACCTTAACTCTAATGTTTAGAAGATCCAAGGAGATCAGCTCAGTAAACTCTCAGCCAGCACTGAGGTGTGGGAAGATCTGTTCCTAAGCCTGCTACCTAGGAGGCCTGAAAAGAGCATGCCTCTGGGGCACTCACTACACCACCCAGCTGTAATGAGAGGGTTCCATATCATGATCAGATCTGTTTCTGATTCTGCACCAGCATTGACACTCCTAATTTCTGCAGAACAATGTGTACCAAATAGCCTTTTCCTTCTCACCAGTGGCTCCCTTATCAAGACCCTTCCTCCTCCTTCTTCCCCTAACACCCAAGCACACACAAGAAGAGGACATTAAAAAAAAAAGCGGGGGCAGAAAATGCCAGAGAACAGAATAAGGCAAAAAAACCAAATCAGGCCTATGTTGAGCAGTGCAGCCATTCCCCAAGAGAAAGATCAACCTGATGGCTCCCCCTATTTCATTATGATGAAAAAGATTCCTTTTTCCTGGGTGGCCTATACTCTATTCTTAGAGAGTCATTGAGTGTTACAAAACAAATGGCATTATGCCTACAGAGAGAAGATTGGAATTGGCTAAGCTTGGTATGGAAGGCCCTAACTTTAATCCAATCAATCAACCAAATAGTTTAATCATTTGATTAAAGAAACTTACCAAACACACCTCCTAGCAATCTCTTTTTTGGGCAAGTGGTAATGAAGACCCAATTCATTAAGTGCCTTAACCACTTTGTCAGTCTAGAACCCTCCAAGACTAGTCAGAACTGGGAAACCTGAGGAAGTATGCCAAGATTAAGAAAGTAAGCTTAAGGAAAGCCCATCCAAGGTCCCCAACAGATCCCGCATTGCAGTAGTGATTCATGTGGCCCCAGATTTTATATATATATATATATATATATATATATATATGTAATTTTTTTACTTATGTACGTATGTATATATATATATGTATACAGCTATATTTTTTTTTTTACTTATCTCTATTTCTATTTCTTGTCCCAGATCCCTCCAACCTCAAGAACTAGGAGTTAGAACTTTAATCCTTCCTAATTAAGCATTTTTTTTCTCCCTCCAATAACCTACACTGACCCTTATCGAGGAAAAAATCTGAGCGGGTGTACTGCAAAAGATGGTTTATTTTCATAACAGTAAAATATCTAAACCAAATATGCCCTGTGTTTCAGCAGCTTAAACATTGAGGTCTAACAAGGACCCGAGATTCCACTTCGCTTGCCAAGGGCTATGTATGTTTAAGTGAGAGAAAGCGATTACGAGGGAGAACGGGGAACATCTGAGTGGGTGAAAGGGGAAAAAAAGTGCAGATATTCCTAGAAAGAAAATGAATGCACTCACTGTCTCTAGCATGAGAAAAATCGCTCGTAGGCACCCCCAGGTGAAGTGGGGAGCCTCTTTGAAATGAGAGGTCCCCTGCACTAGCAGACTCTCGGGGACACGCCTGACTTCATTTTTCATTCCTCTTATTTCAACTAATCCACAGACCCGCCGGCCTTCCGCACTCAGCTCAGGCACGATCCGCTCTGCCCAGGCGCCCAGGATAGAGTGAGCCACCTGTGCCAGGAGCCTCTTCCTTCCCGCAGCGTCTCCTCCGGCAGTTCCCCCTGCGCCCTCTGCGCGCGCCCCGCTGGCCGCGCCTCCCACGCCCGGAAGTCCGGGGCTTGAGGAGGCGCTGGCTCCCGGCATGCTCCGCGGCTATGGCGGTCACGTGACTGGGAGGCCCGGCCGGGTGACGTAGGCAAAGGGCGAAGCTGAAATGATCTGTGGGCCTCGCTTCGAGGAGGAAGAACTCAGCACTGTGAGGCATCTTAGGGACACCATCCTAGCGCGGCTAGTGGCAGCTCCATGGTCCTGGGAATGAATGTGTTTAAGTCTAAATTTCCCCATTTGTAAAAGGGGTACAATACTTTTGTGAGAACTGAAAAGGACACTAAAGGTCAGCGGGCTCTCGAGTCCCAAGTCTTCTCTATGCCCCTTCATCCTCCCTTCATCCCCAGGAGCAACAACTTCTGGTCTTACTATTGGATGATGTTGTGCAAGGGCAGATTTTTTTTTTTTAATCTGCTTCATCTTTTAGGACGCCACGTGCCCACTTCCACGGATAGCTCCACCCAAACCGCCTATTTCCCTAGATTTCTACAGGTAATGTTTGAAATTGTACTTGTTAGAACCCAGAGAATGTCTGGTAATTCTTAAACTGAATTAAACTTACCTTTGCATTGTGGAAAAAAAAAAGAGCCACTAAACTACTAAACTAATAGTATAAACATTAGCAGTATAAGCATTTCAGAATGTTTAGTATGCCATTAGGTGCCAATTATAAGTTATTAACTTATTATATTAGATCCCCAATGTAATTATACACGACAAAGAAAGAAACACAACTTATCCTTTAAAAACATTTTATAAATTAGGCTAGTCACATCCCAATAGCCAATATAACTGGTCAATTTTGTGAGAATTTATAAAATTTGTGTGTGCTGATGAACATGGAGAACCCTGCTAGTTTCTTTACTGAGTCATTATGAAAAGTTGAATAGAACAGACAACAAATTGCCTTTTCTGGGGAGTGCAATATTTTCTCTCTAGGGAAATAAGCAAAACATGTGACAAGCACTGGAGATAAAAATGACAGGGGAAAGACTTTGCAGTGGCTTGAAACAAAGCAGTGCATCATTCTGGCAACCTAACAGCCACACTTTTTTTTTTCAGAGCTCATTGGCTACTTAAACAGTAAGTGATGGACGTTCAACAAGGCTGTTCCCAGTCTATGAGTAAGAAACTTTCACTTTCACAATGGATAGGAGAAAACCGGTACTTCACCCAGCTTCAAATCCCTTTAAATCTTGAGCTGGAATGAACTTTTGTAAAGTCATAGGCTCCTTTGCACTGTGGAACAACTCCTCATAAAACTCAGAGTTTGAAAGGAGACTTTCTGGCAAAAGCATGTGCTTTAAAAAAGAATCACAGCTTGACCCAAAGTGTTTAATATTCAGAGATGAATTCCAGAATAGGTAGCACATAAAAACAGCATGAGCAACCATGGTAGAACCAGAAGGATCTAAGAAAAATTCAAGGTCAATGACCCAAAGATTCCTTGCACTAGAGGCCACTTTCTCACATAGAAAAATTAAAAGCCAATTCCTTTATCACTCACCACACATTTTCCAGAAATAATCTGGTGAGCAGAAGGAGGGATGGATTTCCAGAAAAATAAAACTGGAGTTGGAAGGTTCTGGTTCCCTTCTGCCCCATAGCCTGTCAACTTCCTGGCTCAAACGCTGAAATTCAAAATGTCTGTTCATACACACAGTCACACAGACCTTCAACCTCCCACCAGAAAGACTTCATATCTAATGACTGCCTCCACTCATTCCAGGAGGCTAGGCTGCCCTCCACGGCAAGAGGCTGCAGGCATATTTTCCTCCAGCAATATCAGCTTATACTGGTAGTTTCCTCATGACCTCTGAGGACATATCTTTGAGGCTGAAGTCATTCCTTAGGACTCCCTGTCAGACAGCTCATTTGAGGAATTAGCAACTCTAAATCCCTGGGAACTGAATCGAAGCCTCTTAAACAAGCAAGCCTGGAGTTCCAGGAAAGCAGTCATGGAGCAATTGGAAGGAGTTTTTCTCCCATCTTCCAATTCCCAAGCACTCATCTGCTCATATAAACATCAACCCAACCAGCGTGTTCTCTCTTGTTCCAAGCTGCTAAATGGCTTTGAAAGGAAGCTAAGTAAGAGTCAGCAGGCAGAGGCTAATAGTTTCTGGGAGTGGTCAGGAACACCTGAACAGATGTTCCCACTTTCTGTGAGGTGAAAGTCAAAGGACACATCAAGCCCATCCATCCCACACAAAAAATCTGGAAAATATCAATAGCTTCAATCATAAGCAGTACAAAGTTTAAAAAGAATAAGTCAAAGGGAGAAATATGATATCACAAAGTTGAACTCAACTCTGAAAAATAACAAATGATAAGATAATACATAAAAATATTTGATAGTGGGCTGGAGTAGTTACAGCACTTGCCTGGCATGTACGAGGATGCCGGTTTGAGCCCCAGCACCATGTGCACAATGAAGTGTCAGAGCCATGAAAGCCACATGAAAAACTAAATAAAATTGATCCTCTCTCTCTCTCTCTTAAGAAAGAAAAAAAGAGGAAAAAATATGTGATAGTGAAACCCTTTGACCTGGACAGTGGTTTTCTCCAAAAATAAGTACAAAAGACTCCCTTTTGTCCCACTTCCATCCCTAGGTTCCTTGATGGGAAACCTTCTAGAATGTGGGTTTTTGGAGCTGAGACGGGTATTAAAAATCAGTAAGTCTTTGGGTTCTAAACCCCACAGACTATGGTCTGGAATGGAGAAAGTTTTCTAATTGTAAATGTCCTGAAAAGGCAAAATGGCCTGTGAAGTGTACCTTCCTCCAGGAAGAGGGTATCTGGCTTTCAAGTATTTTCCAAGATGGTGCCAGACCAAAAAGGGGTTGTATTTTCATAGATAGGGCCCAAAAAACTCAATTGAGTGCTCCAGGTGACAGAGCAAATTATATGTCACCTTCTAAAGCTGGTTGGGGCTCTGTGGGAGGAGGAGGAGGATACCATACAAGCCAACAGGCCTTTTCCACTTCTAATTACAAGATTCCATGAAGTCTCCAGCCACCACTCTGTCTGGCTTTCTGGCCCTAGGCATGTCACTTGCCATGCTGTTGTTGACGTATACAGATGGCCAGGGCACTGGGGTGGCTGGGTATAATCAGAAGCCAGTCAGCTAGCACCCAGGTACCAGCTCTCAACCAAAATGCTTTTGTAGGGTCATGAGGGGAGTTCCAAAAAGCCTTGTCTTCACTGGGTGAGGCAGAGTTCAATGCTCCAAGATCACTTCACAAAGGTTGGTTGCATTAAAAAAAAATCAATAAAAATCATTGCCCTCCAGTAGTACCATATGGTCTCTATTTCCAGGCCAGGCCTAGCCAGGCCAATTAGGAACAATTTCACAAGGGGAAAAAAGGGACCTATTAGAGTAGTTCAGAATAAAAATTATGTTGCAAAATGAAGTACAATTTTCAGAGATTATCACGGAAGGGAAAAATTTTTCTAAATAATGTAACTGATAGTTTACTATGCAAAAATGCTATCAATGTGCAGTCAGTGGTTGCTCCATGGGGATAAACAGGCAGTTAACACATGAGTAATTAAAAGGCCGTCGGCACAAGGAAACATGTACAGTCAGTCTTGAAAACGGAAGATTACAAATTAAAACTTTAAGGCACAATTCCAAACTACTAGGAAGATCTAATGGTGGGAGAGACTTAAACTTTGCAGATGCCCCTGTAATTGACTGGTTAAGTCTTTCCAGAGAGTAGTAAACAAAGACGCAAAGAATAAGCTATATGTTCTCTTGTTCTTTGATCCAGTGCTACCCGAGTGGAACATTTCTCAAGAAAGGAGCTAAATGGAGAAAAAAAGAGAGTAATTTTTATGAATATGCTCATTGCTGCTTTTGGCAACAACTGCCACCAAAAATGGAAGGTGCCCACACAGTAAAAGGATAGTGTGAATGATGCGGTGATTCAAAGCTTAGACTCAGGAATCAGATTGCAATTCATTACTAGATACTCTGCACTTTCATTGCTACATGAAGAATGTGCAGTTACTGTTCTGAAAATATATTGCTACAGGATTAAATGAGATAACCCATCAAAGGCACTTACAACAGTGACTGGCACAAAATAAATACTTGACTAAAATTAGCTGCAATTATTATATATATTCATTTAAAATTGCAAGCAGATTTCCCAGTTCCACCAAAACAAAAATGCAAAAAGATGACCTATGTCAATAAATAAAAAGAAAATGTGAAATGATATTAAAATGATAGCATCAACAGATAAAACTAGTACAATCTGATTGCAATAATATAAAGCAAAATTGGGCAGGTTATTAAAGACTGAAGTGCATTAGAATGAGTTAAAGCATACATTTAGTTATGGTTCTCATTAGCTTCTTTGTGTGCAATGTTTGTTTGTTGTTTTTTTTTTTTTAGTGTTAGGGATAGAACAAAGGACCTTACATATGCAAGGGAAGTATTCTATCACTGATCTATATCCTCAGCCCCTGCAATGTTTCAGTGTTTCTGATAAACCAAAGATAATAAAGAAAAAGGCCTCGAAGTCTTTGTAGAATGAGACAGCAAACAGTGCAAGGGACCTGATTTTGTTTGGGTGTCTACATCTTCCCCAAGGGACTCAGCAAAAAACATGTGCTCCGTGAGTAAATATTCCAGGAGTAAATACTGTTTGTTATAAGGAACTTCTACACCATAAGCTGACTTTAGCATGAGCCTTCTGGTCAATGAAACCAGGAGATGTCGGCTGTGAGCCTTCTGAGAAAGATGCCCTAGCCTTAGCTATCAGGAAAAGCCATCCCCTCTTTTTCCTCCATGGAATGTTATCATATCCCCAGAGGATACCAGGACCTGCAGCAGCCATCCTGTGACCACAAGAACAGATAAGTCAACATGCTGTGGGGCAGGGCAGAGAGATGCAAAGGATGCAGGTCTTTAAGTAACTTTTCTCTTCCAAAGAATTAGCCATAGAATGTTGGAGCTGCCTATGCTAGGACTTACTAAGGTGAAACAATATGTTTGCATTATTGTTGGGTCTGTAGAGTTGAGATTTTCTATTCCCTACAACTGAATCCATTTTTTTTAACTTTTTTATTAAGGAGTTGAGTTATTGTACAATCATAAATGCATATAAAGTAACAATATGATATGCATATGTTCGTAAGCCAGAATTACCCCCACATCGCTCAAATCCCAGTCTCTTGATTTTTCTAAATTTCACCACTACAAGTGATATAAATACTTAGATTGTGACTTTTCCAGAATTAAATGATTGCATAAGTATTATTTGGATTCTCTGCAGTGGGGGGGGGGAGGTAAAGAGTATGCTACGTTGTTGATTGTCTCCCCATCCCTCCCTATTATCCCTCCCTCTTCCCTTCCCCTACCTATCCCCTCATATATCTATGGTTGCTATAGATTATGTGTTGCTATGCCTTTGCTGGGTCTAATACATGAGTCTGGCAACCTTTCACCTAAGCCTGGGTTTAGCTCCAACCTCCACAAATGAGTGAAAACAATTGACCCTTGACTCTCTGGGAACTGAAAACATCTTAACTAATGAGTCAGGGAACCTGAGTGGCCTTCTCATGAAGGCCTGGCAGGCCAGTCCAACCCAAGAGGGGCCAGGATTCTCCAAGGACCCTTCATTGTATCCCATCCTGGGAAAGAGCCTAAGAGAGATGGAAGAAGAAAAGGCATTGGTAAGTCCACCTCTAGTGTGCAAAAGAGCTCTGCCCAAGTCTGAGGACAACACCAGATGGTACAGCGAGCAGGTGGTAGCATGGGGTAGCAGAGCCCCAGATGTATGACCCTTCACCAGGGGACCTCCAGAGGCCTCCTGGCAACCAGCTCTCTCATTTGTGGATTTACTCATTGCACACAAGTTATGACTAAACTGTCCGCTAAGATAGGGCAGATAGAAAAATACAGGATGCCCAGTCACATTTGAACGTCAGATAAGCAATGAATGCCTGAGTGCAGGTGTGTCTCATGTGTGATGCTTTCTCCAGGTATCAGGCTAGGGAGAAAGACCTGAGCACACACAGCAGAAACACATATGGCCTCTCTCCTCCATCACTGTCTGGGCTGCTTTTGGTATGTCAGGCCTGCCAATAGGAAAATGGCCAGTGTCTGACCTCTTGAGATCTCCCAAAGGTCTGGGAATGTCTGAAGTGCATTTTATATCAATGGACAAGAAGTGACTGACACTTGAAATGTAAAGGTGGAGCAGGCATCACCGTGGACCTGAGAAATTTGGAAATTATGCTGAAGGCTGTAGGACAGGTTTTAGAGCATCAGGGAGGGGCACAGTGGCTCCTAACATCCATCCTCCTCCCTGAAGAACTTCTCAGATGAAGCAGAAGAGATGAGCATTCCCTGACATCCATGACTTTGGACCAAGGATAAAAAGTGGCAGTGGGCGGGGTCCTTATGCCTGCCTGGCCACTATCTATACATTTACCTTATCTGTGCTCACGTTGTCCTCATAGTCTGTCTGCATCCAGCTGTGTCTTACACCATGATCCTCCTGGGGCTAAGGACAATGTTTAACTTGCTTTGTGTGACACTGTCTCCCAGCTCACAAATACTCCCTTAATAAAGCTTGTGGATAAGAGTGGAGCTTCTTTTCCTGGAATCCTGCTTTATGGTTCTGGTCTCATATGCCCTCCGTATCCTGCCCAGGACCAGCACTACCCTAGAACTGGGGACATATAAATACCTGTGCAGAAATATCTCCCTTGCGAAAAGTTCGACAGCCAACAGAGTCCAAAATTGAGCCACATTCCAGTGACAATTTGTTTTCCCTGCCTCTGTCTCCTTCCCCAGTTCCCTTCCTCCTCTGGAAGTTGCTGTGCTAACAGGTAGATGGAAAAGAAGTTTGGGGATGGATGACTGGTAACCATGACCTTCAAAAGAATGGAAACAAGAAAACAAACCAAAGTGCCTGGGTTCACAGAGATCCCTTTTAATTACTTGTCTTTTTTTTTTTTTTCTTCTAGAAATGGGAGGGGAAAGCCAAACAGAAACTGCAGGCAAGAAGGAAGTAAGCAAGGCTGACTATATAATTTAAAGAGCCTAGTAAAAAGAGAAAATGTAGTATCTCTTATTCAATAAGCAGGGAAATGTTTTATGAAAAGAACCAAAATACCAAACTGAACCCTTTCTGCCACATCTCTCCTTCTCTCTCTCAATCTGACGCTGTTCCTTTTTGATATTTGATGCCCTCCTCTGTGGAGCACCAGGATTCTCTGAGTGAGTGCAGACCCTCACTGGAACCAGGGGCTGACGCCTTGATTCTAGCTGATTCAGGATGTCTACAGGGTTCAGGGTAGAACTATTGGGTTCCTCTCCCAAAAGGTGCCAGGCCAGGAATAGAGGTCTCCTCATACCACTAATCCACTAGAGGATGGGCAGCACCCAAGTGACTGCAACCTCCATGCCTTTTTGGGGGAGTGAGAGGGAGTACTAGAGATTGAACCCAGGGGTTCAATTAACCACCAACCACTGAGATACATCCCCAGACTTTTTTTTTTTTTTTGAGACAGGGTCTTGCTAAGTTGCTAAGGGCCTCACTAAGTTGCTGAGACTGACTTTGAACTTGCGATCCTTCTACCTCAGCCTCCAGAGCTGCTGGGATTACAGGAGTGTACCACCATGCCCTGCACAACCTCCATACCTTGCTATGCTTGGTGTCTGGATCTGGAGGGAAGTAGATATTTCACCCCACAAAATTATCCTCTTTGAGGCCCTGCCAGCCTAGGGTAGGGACGGCCTCTATAGCCTACCTTAGGACACCAATAGCACTGACTGTATGCCTCTCCCTGAACCTTTGCCCAGGCTCTCCTGATGGGGTCAGAGGCTCAGAAGTTGCTGGATTGGGGAGAGGGAGGCCAGTTGGGCCCCCAGCCCAGGCAGCCCATATTTTGTTGTCCCACGGGACACTATGTATGAAGCATAGAATCAAAGACAGAATTGCTTGGAATTTCCAGTCAGTAACTGCAGAGCATGCCGCTCCAGACGCGAGGCTCTTTTGAGCACAGGGCCTGCATGACTGTACTATTCACATACTGGTGAAGGTGGTCCTAGAGGTCACAACGCTTATTAAGATTAGAAAAAAATGAAAACAAGATTAAAAAACACAAAATTACTTTTAAAAATTAGCCCAACACCCTGTCCAAGTTTACAGGACATTTTTAGGCCTATCTTCTGCCTCTTTCCCACCCTCATAATCCTTTCACTCAAGTTTGATATCTTCTTGAGGTTTTGCCAGTGACTCCTTATAGTGGCTGCTAACCAGATGCAGTACCTAGCCCCAGCCCTAGAGGGTGGTCAGAAGAGAGAGAGAGGCTATGCAGATACACAGTGGCTGAGAGAGTTAAAGGGGTAAAGATGCTAAGTGACCTGCAGTGACTGGACAGTCTCACACAACAAGATCTGTCCTATTCAAAAGTGCCAACCATACCAACTTGGTGAACCCCCCCTGAGGGGAGGGACTTCAGGTAAACAAAGTTTAAAAAGAAACCTACCCATCCAGACCTCTGGACCATTTGTCACAGATGACAGAATTCCTTAGAAGTACTGCCCATCCCTCCCCTCCTCTAAGGGTTTCCTGGGAGGATGGCACCATGTTGTTCCCCAGGTCAGTCAGGGGAAGGAAGCTCGATGGAGGGAGGTGGGACATTTATTTTCCTGGTCACCTTTATTCTCCCCTCTTTTCAAGTCAGCTCAGCATTAGGCTTCCCTCTCTCCCACCCAAGAGAAGGTATTCTTCTAGCAAAGAACATCCCTCAGCCTGGTCGCCAAGCTTTGGAACAAGGGCTTTAAGAACTCTCCCCAAGGTGTACAGTAGGCTGTGAGGGTGGAAACTTAGCAAGGGTGAGATAACAGTCGTGGTTTTATATATAGCACCTGTGCTTTCCGGAGTCCTCAGAGCATGGGGTAAGCAGGGTTTTAACCACCTTCCTGCCATGGGGAGGATGGCTTGGAAGGCAACCCCCTTTCTGAGTTCTGCTGCCACCCAAGCCTGCATCCTAGAGCCTCCTGGGAATGTCAGGCTCCTTGGTGATGTCCACAGCCCTCTGACTCCTTGACCTTCCTGGTCAATGTGGGCACAACCTCAATCTGAGAATAAGTCAAAGGTACGCAGGTATTCACAGCACTGCCACTGGATGCGTATTGAGGAAGAAGCTAAAGCTGCAAATGTCACCTGAACCAGGCCTCTTATACTCAAATTCCCATACCCTGGGTATTGGCAAACACTTCCTGCTCACTGTATGAAGCATGCCCATTTTCCAGCAGAAAACAAAGGTTTTGAAAGGACAGGAACTTGGGGCAGGGAGCATTAGCCTGGGAGGAGGGAGAGTTGGTGTTCAACCTGGCCCTGCACTCCCCAAATGCAATCTTACACAGGTTATTTTATCTGTTTTAGGTCCCAAGCTCTCAGGTTCATCTCAGTCTTGTGTTATAAGGTCCTGCATACCCTACTTAAGCTGCCAGAAGGGCAACGTCAGCCTTGCTGCCCTTAGTGAGAAAAGAACAGTACAGGCTGGGCTGTGAAAATGTCAGAGCCATGGTGCATCACAACATGCCCTGGGGTGTCTGCCAGAGGAGGGAGGAAACACATGCAACCTAGTTCAGACACTATCAGCAAACCACAGGACCTTCGGTAACACTCACCCAACTGCACAGAGCTTCCCTTGCACCCCTCTCTTGGGTGCATAAACAAACACAGCCATACACCTATACATATATACATACACACAGTCACATTCACACACATATTACACACACAGACACACACATAATCACCCACACACATCTACATAAAAACATGCACATACCACATGTCCATATACACACCTACACGCACAGGCACACAAATACACACACACAGTCTCTGATAAGAATCCAGAGGTGAGGAGACACTGCACCCAGCTGTCTTTCTCAGGTTCCAGCACTGCCCCCTGTGTTCCCAGATGCCTCCTTTTGTCTCCCTTTCAGTGGGTGCCAGTATCCCCCTGTCCCACTCCGTCACTAAATGTCCACCTCACATTATGGTGAGAAGCAGTTCAGAAAGCAAGTGGAAAACAGGTTTGAGGACAACAGTTCATTGGGGAGGGAAGTAGAAATGATAGCTATTTTTATCTGTTTTTCTAAGACCTCTCTGCCCCCTCTGTCAGGAGTGACAAGGACTGTGTCCTCCCCACAGGTTTCCGGTCTCATCCCATTTTAGATCCACTGAAGCCAGGATCCCTCTCTATCTCCTCAGCCAGGGCCTGCGACAGAGTTGTCCTTCGAAGGAGTTTCTAGCACAGAGAACGTGACTTGGTTTACGAGGAATTTGTTTAGGTTTTCTAAATCCATCTCAGTCGCTACTGTTGGCATGTCTTCTATCTAAGACACAGCCACATAAATTTATAGTTCACAAAGGACCACATTCTGCTGCTTGACACTTGGCTTCGGCTTTAAAGCTGTCCTTTCTACCACAACCCTAGCCAAAGAATGTAGCCTGGGTGTTCAGATAACCAGTGTCCTGAACAACTACTCCATCTCATTAAAACAATCTACTGCTTGCAGGCTGTATTTACTTAAAAAATTCTACCACTCCCACCCCCAATGTCCTAATTCCAAAAATGAGGCCTGTGAACTGGTCCTTACCCACAAGGATCTTCTCCAACTTATTCATGGAATTAAGTTTTTTTTTTTCCTAAATCTTGATTGCCTTGTTTCCTCTATTTTGCTTGGCAATTTCTCACCAAGTTTGACAAAAAACTAACAATTGAAGCCAAGCTAGGAGGCTCTGAGAGAAGACAATGAGTAGTGTGTGTGCTTGCACCATCCAGGCACAGGCTTGAACATCTTGGTAGACATTAATGCTATGCTCCATATATTTTTAATTCTTCTCTAGGGTGCATAGTAGGGTTCTACTCCCCTGCCCACTTAAAATTAGGTGATGACATGAGGCTTGCTTGGTCAGCTAAATGTGAGAAGAAGTGATAGGTGTTAATTCTCTTGGTTGCAGCTTTACCAGCCAATATGTAGTCTGCTGTGTTCATTCCCTCTGCTTGGTGATCAACAGCATCAATGTGGGCCATGGAGTGGCATAACAGGAAAAAAATACCCAAAGCTGATCTGGATTAGGTATGTAGTATGAGCAAGAAATAAACCTTGGTTTTCTGTAGTCCCAGATTATGGGGTTGATTGTTTGTTACAGCAACATAACCTAAACCATCCTGTCTAATATGGAATTTGAAGAATTATACTCCTGCTGAGAACCTGGCTTGCTGTTTGCAAGGAGAAAACAAGAAAGAGGCAATAGAGAGGAAAAAGAAGGGGTCAGAGCAAACTCCCTGCTATCCCTTAAACCTGCTTTGTTTTCTCATGCTTTTATGCATTTGAATCCTTCTATTCCAAAATTCTTCTTTCTTGCAGCAGAAATCTTGATTTATCATTACGAACACTTTCTTATATATGTAATATATACTTATATTTAATTTATATTCATAAAAAATACACACACACACTCACACACATATATTTAATTTTTAAAAAGGGACTCACTATGTTGCCCAGGCTGCCCTTGAACGCCACAACTCAAGTGGCCTCCTGAGTTGCTTGGGCTTCAGATCAACACCATGGCACCTGGCTGTGGAGAGCTTTTTGATTTTCACAGTGGGGACAGAGGGGAGGTACTGCTAGCCAGAAATGCTGCTAAATATCCTACAGGACACAGAACAGGCTCCCACGACAAAAAATCCTATCTGGCCCCAAATGTCAATGGTACTAAGGTTGAGGAATTTTGTTGTAGAATAACTGAGGTCATATCCTCTTGTATTCCTGTGATTTTAGACATATCACTTTTGCAACACCTGCCACATATTAAATGTGTAATAGATGTTAAGCATTATAATTTACCTCCTCCATTGAAATGCAGATTCCTAGAAGGTAGGGACTAAGCTTTATTTACATATGTATCTCTACCTGCCAGCATACAATAAATGTTTGTGGACTATATGAATAGAGTTCAAACCTTAGCCAGTTGCAAGAACGTACCTCTGCCAGGTCCCCCAAAAGTTAAAGTATGTCTTCACAAAACCTCTGCCAGTTTAAATGTATTTATTATTTGTAGTTCACTGGAAAATTCTCAGCAAGCATATTTAAGAAACCATTAGATAAACATATACAACCATCCTGGAAGAAAGCAAGTTCACGGCAAATAAATTTTATACAAATGATGCTATCTGGAGGAGTGATTTGAATAAAAATGAGTTTTTTGCCAAAAGCCATAACACAATTTTATAGTTTCAAACTCAAACAAAGGACAAATAGCATATTTTTATTTGAATAAGGAATGTAACAGGAGGTTTAAAACAACAACTATTGAGTAATGTCAAACCAGTACCTCAAATTAGCTCTTCAAAATGTAATGAATCAGATCTTGGCATGGTAGCACACATCTATATCTCAGTAACTCGGGAGGCTGAGTCAGGAAGCTCACAAATTCAAGACCAGCCTCAGCAATTTATCAATGCTCTAAGCAATTTAGTGAGATCCTGTCTTAAAATAAAAAATAAAAAGGGCTGGGGATGGGATGTGGCCCAGTGGTTAAGTTCCCTGGGTTTCAATCCCCCGTACCAAATAAATAAATAAATAAATGTAATGAATCAGAAAAAAATCTGATCCAAACCATTTTTTTATTTGGTTACACCTTTGGTTTTGGGCCCAATAAAATGACTGTTAAAATGTGTTGGACAATTCCAAACGGCCCTGAGGACTGAGTGGAAAGTCTGTGATCATCTCTCTTCATGAGACTATTTCCACTCCCTGGGCTCAGGGGATACATGTGAAAATCCTCTGCTCATTTTCCAAAAATCCTTTAAGCCCACATAGGAAATAATACTTTCTCTGTGATAGACTGTTTATCCAAATTCACCAAAGGAGATTTTTCAAATATTATACTTCATTATACGAAGGAACAAACAATATATCCTTTCATGTCTATAACTCACTGAAATAGGACTTAGGATGCTTTCGTTATTTCACATACTGTGAAGCCCCAAGTACATGATTAGGCAGAAAAGCAAACATAGATCCATTCTTAAACATAAGATGTCTCCTCTGATGCCCAGTGAAGGCCTAATTCTCCTGCTGGTACTCAAACTAGCAGCAATCCCAAGACCATTTCCTGTGGCTTCTTCTTGAGTCAGGACAGGGGCAAGATGGACAACATTGCCTAGGCGGCTATGGTGAAACAGATTTGAAACTGTGTGGTTTCAAAAAGGAAGAATTATTTCAGTCCTGTTATCATCAGTTCTGAATTATATGCATGGTTTTTCTTTTTTATTTAATTTATTTAATTAAAAGCAGGAATCATTTCTCAGGGGCATTAGCACATTCCCATGTGGCAGAACTAAATCCAAAGCATGGACCCAGGCATAAGGGACTTACAGGGAAGCCCCAGTGGTGGAAATGGGAGTCCTAACCAGAAGAGGGCCTGTTCCCTCACTTTTTTTTTTTTTTAAAGAGAGAGGGAGAGGGAGAGAGAGAGAGAGAGAAAGAGAATATCAATTTTATTTAGGTTTTCCTGTGGCTTTTGTTGCCCCAGCACTTCATTGTGTACGTGATGCTGGGGTTCAAACTCTCATCCCTGTGCTGAGCCACAGCTCCAGCCCCTGTGCCCTCATTTTTGAGTTGAATTTTGAAGGAATTTATCTAGTCAGAGAAACGGGAAGAGTACGTGGAATAGAAGGCTCGACAAGCACAAAAGCATGGAAGAATATAGAAACAAGGAGACTTCAGGGAGTGACAGGGGATTTGCTGCAGCCCATCTCTCCTTTTCGTTTGCCGTTTTCTTTCAGAGAGACCCAGAAGGAGAACAAAGACAGGTAGCAAGAAGACACTCTACATCTTGTTTCCTTGCTTTTCTTTTTATTTCCGGGCCCAACAAGCCATCGACAACTTTCCTTAAATACAGCGCCTGTGAGTCAGCCTGGGTGGGATCCTGTGGAGACTGGCTGGGAGGTGATGGTGTGTGGGCTGCACCACCATCCTGGTTTCCTATACACCGCAGTTCCCACAAAGGGTGCCCACCAAGGAGCACTATTCTATTTTGGAGTCAGAGGACACTAAGGGCATAAAAGTGCCTAAGAGAAGACCAACCACCTTCACCTAAATCCCTGAGAGGAAGAACTCACACAGGAGGCCCAAAGCACCCAGCTTCTGTTTTCACAGCACCTCTATGGATTATTTTTTGCTTCTTTTAAAGCCAGATTATTTAATGGAGGGGGCTGGCAAATAAGCATATGAAAAAATGTTCACTATTGTTAGCTAAACAAAACAAAACCACGGTGAGAGGGGCTGGAGAGATGTCTCAGTGGTGGAGTACTTGCCTGGCATGTATGAGGACCCAAGTTCAAGGAAAAACAAAAACCAGATGAAAAAAATAAAAAAAAAACTCTTTCTTTAAAACAAAACAAAATAACACAATGAGAGGCAAATCACTCACCTACCATGGGTCCTGGGTTCAATTCCCAGCACAGCAAACAAACAACAACAAAAAACATAGGGTGGTTAAATTTTTTTATAACAAATGCTGAAGAGGATGTAGAGAAACTGGATCAATCACATACTACTGGTACAGCTACCCTGGAAAATAGTCTGGCAGTTTCTTTGAAAACTAAGTAAAAACGCAAAGATCATATGACCCAGCATTTACACTCCTGGGCACTGAGAAATGAAAGCTTGCAGTTACACAAAACCATGCACACAAATATTCACAGTAGCTTCACTTCAACTAGCCAAACACTGGAAATAACAGGTGTCCCCTCCTAAAAGTGATGGTTTAATCAAATTCTCAGAGGAGGACAAGGCAGAGGCCAAGACATCCAACTTCAAACTCAGGAATTCCTGGTGACCACACCTAGTGGCTGGTCACTTACTGTCCCACATGGCCTTCACAATGCTCACACGCAAGCCACCACTTCATGTGGTATCAACTGTCATGCTCCTTTCTAAGGTGGGGCCAGTGGTATGTCTGGGGCTTGTGCCCTTCACTCACAACTGTCCCTTCTTGTAAGGAACCCCCAGGCAATCAGCTACTGAGAGCCTGGGCCTCCTGTCTACTGACTCCTTTGAAAGAAACTTTCTCTCTTCTATCACTTACATCTCAAAATTTAAGTGAGGTCTGTAAGCAAGTAACCCATCTTGACTGCATTCAATTCCAACTTAGGTGCTACTGTTGTAAGTCCACAGCAGGCCTTTAAATGTGTCATTTAGGGGCTGGAGTGGTGGCTCAGCAGTTATGGTGCTTGCCAGGTATGCGGAGGTACCCTAGTTCAAACCCCAGCACCATATACACAACGAAGTGTCGGAGCAACGGGAGTCACGTGAAAAACTAAATAAAATTGATTCTCATTCTCTCTCTTTCTCACTGTCCCTCTCTCTTTAAAATAAAAATAAAAATAAATGTGTCATTTAAGAGTGCCTGGACCACTCTGCTCCAGAATGCCTGGGTGCAGACAGTGCCCAGGGAGCCCTCTGCAACAGAGACTCATGATGCTCTCTCAGCACAGTTTGAGGCAACTGGACATGCACAGATCTGTGCTCTGAACCTGAAGCGACCCCTTATCTTGCAAACAGAACTGCCCTTCCTCTCCCTTTGGAGGCGGACTAAGTCCCCAAGAAGCAGCGTTACAGAATGAGTGCTTGGGTATGCTCTACTGTCAGCTCATGCACCTCTGTCTGCAGCAGTCAGGAACTTTTTCTTGCCCTCTAGGGTTAGAAGTTCTCCTCTTCTTTCCATCAGCTTTGGAGCTTTGAGGCAGTCCCAGAAGTTCACTTTTGCTATAGATGCATCTATAGAATCCATGTTTTTAAACAAAGGCCCATTCATTTAGAAGGAAAAGAATCCTCTCTTAGTCCCACTTCTGTGAACAGAAAAATTGATCTTTAACAAGACTTGTACTCTACTCCAGGGTAACTAATCGAGCACTTTCTTCCCCTTAGCTCTAATATTTATAAAGCAACAACCAACCTTAATTCTCTCCACCTTCTCCCAGCACAATGGTTCAAGCTTTCAGCACTCCATTCATGTTCCTCTGTATCCACTACAGTTAGTCCCGAGTCTACCTAAAGCACAAGGCTCAGAATTAAACTCAAGTGCTCACTGTGCACAGAGTCCAGTCACCTTCCTCTGCTCTCCAGGAGACTATCAATGTGTGGCAAAGAGAACAAGGCAGGTACTTGGGAGACACAGGTGAGTTCAAACCCCAGCTGTGGGTTTGGGACTGACAATTTCATCTCTGATCCTCAATCTCCTTTCTGTAAAAGGAGGAAAATGATATATACCTTGCAAAAGTTAAGTGAAGCAATTGATGTAGCATGCCTGGCATATAGCAAATGCTTAAAAAAATCATAGTTGCTTTTATTCTTCTTATTGTGCTGACCAGCATTTTTAACTGTTACGTGATAAAATTAATTTACATTGAAATTGCAATAAAATTTTAATTCCCAGCGAATTTCACAAGAAATATCTGATGAGCCAGGTCTCCTCCATCCTATCCCTCCATGCAATTGACTTTTTAAATCCATATTTGGGATTCAAATTTCCTTTGAAGAGAACTGGTCATGGGGTCATATTGAATTATTTTCTTAAGTTCTGAAAATCTTTTCAAAATCCAAGGCACATGTCCCCATACTACAGTCAGTGGCCAAACTAGTAGTCCCCAGCAATCCATCACCTGGACCATTCTGGACATTCTTTCAGGCCATTCCACACAGGTCCTCAGAGCTCCCTGCCACCACAACTCTTGGGAGACTCTCTTGCCTTCCCTGGGGATTGTGGTATTTGAGGTCAATGGTGAGAGACTGAAAACTCTAGGCCACATCATAGTGCCAAAGAAAGGATGCCCGGACAGACCTCAGGACCTACAGGACATTTTTTTCCAGTGCTGGGAACCCAGGGCCTCATGCATACTAGGCAAGCAATCTACTGCTGACCCCCAGGTCCAACCCTGCAGGACTTCGTGTAGCTTCTCAGTGTTAACCAGAAGTCTGCAGGAGGCAGGAGGCAGCTCTGGGGAGAGATTTTTAATATACAATGTAATGCCTCAAGGTAAACAGCTTCCCCAGACGCTGTTCCATATGGCTTTTGCCTGAGATCAAAACTAATTGCTGTTCTGTGTACATTTCCAGGATGGAGCAATAAGGGAATTACTGTCCAGCACACTTGCCATCAGACCAACTCTGAGGTCCACGCTGCCCCATGTTAACCAACTCTTTTCTCAGTCTCATTCCTCCCAGAAGTCAACTCCTCCATATTGCAAAGAGTAGACAAAGCCTGGGGCTTTAGGTGATAGGCATGCAACCACACCTGAGTCATTTCTTTCCAGAGGAGGCTCCAGCCCCCAATAGCAAGTTGACTGCCTGGAGGCTCTGCCCAGACAAACAGAGCCTAATGGACTTTGAAAAATGCTCTCTTGAGTGGACACCTGTGGGCAGGAAAGAGAAGACCCACAAGGATTAACACCCCAGGCTTTCTGCCCCATACTATGGCCAAATGGAAGAGGGATTTCAACATCTCACATGCATGTGTAGCTGAGAAGACACCTGTGTTTGGCAGTCAAGAGCACCTGGGATTGTAGCGACATCAGTCTATGCTGCTCCGATGGAACTTGTCACCACAAGTTGTCAATTCCTGCAGTATCCACATGCATTCCCAGAGGCTTTCTCAAAACTCTGAAGTGAGCTGGCAAGCTCTGGGTTTACCAGCTCACCTCAGTCACCTGAAGGGGTTTTCCCTCCTCTACACTATTCAGCCCTGAGAATGATGGCAAAGCACAATCTTGGGACTTGGAGAGTTTTGGGTAGGATCTCTTATGCAAAGTGAGCTTCAAAGACCTCAGAGCTGCCTGGTCCTGAGTCCCTGGGAAGGCACATGTGTTGGGACCTTGCTGGTCTGCAGTAAAAGAAAGCTTCTCCAGCCTCAGAATGGCATGTGCCTGCCCAGCCACCAGATTTGACACAGGGAAGAGATGAAGCCACTTAAAACACACACACACACACACACACTCTCTCTCTCTTCTGTATCAGCCATTTGCTTTCTTATGAGCTATGGTGACTGTAAAAGACACATGAGGAAAACAGAAAAACTAAAGTAGCGGAGGGCAGGGATGGAGCCTTCCACATCCAAATGCTGGCCCTGCTGGCCCTGAGGACCTGACCAGACTCCAGCTCCAAAACAGAATGAAAAGAGGTGGTCTCAGGGTATGTAACCTGACACCTCTTGCCAGCAGCTGAATACAGTGGATTGTTTTTAAACCTCAAGTTCTGAGTCTGGTAAAACAGTGAACCTTTCCTACAATTGAGGGGCCTCCCTAAAAAAATAATTCCTGTTGCCTATTTTTTCATCATCCTGGAGCTGGGATGACATGCAGTGACTCAGGCTACTTGCTGAAAGCAAGTTAGGGACCCACTTAAAATCACTCTTCACAACCAAGAGGAAGGGACAGAAGATCAGCCCTCTTTATTCCCAGGTAGTTCTTGAGCCACATTATCTCATTACATCTTCACAATATGCTTGAGATATTATATTGGGCATATTACACTCGTGTTAGAGGTGAAGAAACTGAGGTTCAGAAAAGTTAAGTCTCTATAAGGTCTGAGTAAGGGTGTGAGTTCAGATCTGGATGACTCCAGCTGAACACTCTCCTGAAAGACCATCTTGCTTCTCTACTGGGCAGAACAAATCTATTCCAACACATACCTCCTAAAACCCTCAACACCAGAGCTCCAAGATCCAATTATTTCTTGGAGGGGAAGAACTGCCTAAGTCAGAAAACTCCCTTGATATCCTGCTTCCCTTTCAAATGGAAGAGAATAGTGGAGATTGCAAGCCCAGAGTAAAAGGCTGAGGAATGATGCCATGGTTTCCTGTAAGGTCCACAGTTACTGTCCACTGAACATTTAGTATGAACAGATATTATACTAGGCACTTCACACATTATCCTATTTAAGCCATGAAATCTTAAGGCTGGTATTATCAGTCCTATTTTACAGATGATGAAATTAAGGGCAGAAAGGTCAGACATTTCTCTAGGGTCACACAGTCAGGAAGATGCAGAGTTGACTCAACTCCAGGACTGCCTGTCTTCATGTCCAGGCTCTCTACCTGGCACTATGCTGCCCCCACCCCATCTTCCTTCAGTGCTCTTCTAGGTTAAGACTCAGGAATACTCATGAGCAAAAGCCCCCCCCCCTTTGAGCTGGGCTTTCCAAACCATGTCCCTCTGATCAGTTGCGATGGGGGAAATGGGTAGTCTCAGGCCTAACAAAGAGCAGGACAGCTGCCCACACACATTTTTCATCAGCTGAGCATCCATTTGTGTATCAAGGTCTGGAGTGAGGAAGGAGCCCCTCCCATTCCAACTTCCCGGAACCACTGGATCCAGAATAATGTCTTTGCTTGACCACGTCTAACAGAAGTAGCAAATTTCCCAAGGCCTTTACCCCAGACTTCTTCCCCAATGGCTATTGCCAAATCCAGTTCCTCTGCTCCTTGTTCCACAACATACACTGAAGCTTTCTGCATTTCATATGCCTACATCAATTCATTATTTATTAACTCATATTTAATAAATGTGCTTGTTCAATGGTGATACAACTTGTACGTGAATGTCAAAAATCTCAAGTATGCCTGCTGGCATCAGCTCTGTCTTTGAGGACAGATCTCCAAGGACAGGGACAGCATCAGTTAAGACATTCCCTTCAGCAGGTACCTACAGACAGGAATGCCTACTGCTGAGTAGCTACTAGGGTGCAATGTGAGATTCTTAATGTGGGCAGCTCCCAGAAGTAAGACCAAGGTCCATAAGAAAAGAGACCTAAGCTTCCAAATCTATTCCAGTATCCAGTAATATATAAGAGGCACCCAGCACAGAGTTGCTGAATGTGATATTTGCTTTAAATACTCAAGACTTTGCTGAATTCCTCTTTCACATTCCAGGACACAGATGAGCAAACCACTACAAGGTCCTGGAAAAATCAATGCTCCATGGAGGATCCACAAACAGAGCACAGAGTTCAGTCTCCCCTCAATTATTCAGGAGCTGGTGGTCCTGTTCTGGGAACATCTGACCCACGTTTTGCTGCTCCCTCCTCGCTTGCTGCGGCCTTACCTTTGTCCATCACATTTGCCCACCCACTGATAACTGAGCAAACCACAGTCAGAAGAGGCTGCATGGTACTGTCCACACTGGCCTGGGATAGTCGCTCAGGCAAGAGGAGACTAGATCTCAGCTGAAGAGGAACCAGGATATTATCCAGAATGTCTGCTCTTCCCTGTCCCTCCGCCCCCACTCCTATGTACCCTTCAGATTGGCTCTGCTGTGGACAGAAAGGTTGTTTTTTATATCATCCTTTGCAATTTCTTTTCAAGCACATAGAGGTAAGAATACCTCACATTAGTGCAGTTCTTGACCTGGTCCATCTTCTTTTCAGGAAACTTTAAAGGCAATATCACAGTATTCATAATTAAAACTAATTTAGGCAGGCAAAAATACACACTCCTAAAATGGCTCTATATACACTAACTCACTCCAGACTCGCAAAGACCATATGAGGTAGGAAGACTATCAATATACCCATTTTACAGACAAGGATATCAAAGCCCAAAGAGGCCCAAAGAAGCCAAGTGCTGAATGTGAATCACAAGTCCTTCCAACACATTCCTAGGATACACCTGCAAAAGCTCTTGGAGGAAGGTCCTGAGTCTCCTAAATTACTTGAAATTAGAAAGATGCTCTGTTCTGGCAAGTTCTTAATGTTGTGATAACTATGATGATGAATGAAAAAGGTTAAGAAAATGAGTAAAAAAAGAAAAGAAAAAGAAAGGTCAAAGGTTAAGAAAATGAGTAAAAAAAGAAAAAGAAAAAGGTCTCATCAACCTCAGAAAGAAAAATTAATTTTAACTCACTCAAAATGTGCCCTCCACTAGTATATACTGTATCTGAAAGAATTTAATAGTCTCTCACACCCTAACAGTATCCTCCTTACTTCCCAGTTTTAACACACAGCAACCAATTTTCCCTTGTTTTGGCTCAGCCATCAGAGTCTCAGGATTATTTTCCCTAACAAAACCTCCTAGCCATTTCTTAAGCTATTGGCAGGGGACTGGATTTTCCACTTGACATTGTTAAGAGATTAAACTGTTTTTCTCATTGTCATACACAAGCCTTTTCAGTTTCCTGCTAATACATTCAGGTTAGATAAGGATTACAGAAGTGATATTCCCAAGTTCCTCCCCTACCAGCAGGCATCCTTTCCCCATACAGTTATTAGGCCTGCTATTTTCAATCTAGTATTTAGATAGCTAACTTGTAAACAGAAAATATTACACATCCATGTATAAGCAGGGGATTGAACAAACATCAGCTCCTATATAACTGGGAAAGAAGTACTCCTTAGGAGATTCTGCCAATTATACATTTTACCACCCAGTCACTAATTGCCATAGAGAAGAGGAAAACAGATTGAGCTGAGCCTGGAAAGAATGTTGGTGAAATTGGAAAAACACTTACTGGGAACTGCCTGGGGGTGCAGTGACCTCCCTTGTAATTGTCCAGATCCCACTAGCTCACAGCATACCAAGAGAGATTGCAGATCACAGTTGGGTGGATGGCCAGTCACCAGGGAACCAAATTCCTCCCTCCCACAGTAGGCTGAACACTCCCTGCAGTGTATGAAACTATTAATCGCTGGTAATATAAAATTTATTACAGCTTCTTCTTGGAAAACAGTATAATCAGTTTATTCATTCTGATTAACTGGATGGAAGAGGGAGGGGGCCAAATGCAGAGAACTTTTTAAGAGAGGTAATAAAAGAAAAATTTGCCCATTGCCCAAAGCCAAGGGCAAAACACCTTATTTCACACCCTCCTGCAATGCACTAAGAACATCTTTATAAAGTAAGCAAATGAACTACCCTTTTGGGGGAGATCTTGACCAAGTTCAAGCCTTTACCCTGCCTCATGAATACATATCATCATCTCTGAGTTAATCTTGGTCACCAGGTCAACGGAAATAATGTCAATGCCTTTGTTTGTGATCCTGTATCACTTCATTTTCCCTTTTCACCTAGCATCTTACCACAAAAGTAAAATGCTAAATTAACAGAATAACAGTGTGCTTCATAAGGAAGGATCCTCTTTAGCTGAAAATTAACCACCTCCACCCCAGGTTGACAGCCATTTTTCTACTTTTCAAAGATGGGGAAATAAAAACGTATCTTCCCCTATCCTGAAATAATCATATGCAAGTTTCATTCTGTTTTCTTATCTATAGCTCCTATTTTTTGGTTACTTATAAAACTTTTTTTTTCTTTTTTGCAATGCTAGGGACTTAACAAACCCAGGGCCTTGTGCATGTTAGGCAAGGCTTCTACCACTGAGCAATACCCCCACCCTGGTTACTTATAAAACCTAACAACTGGTCTGAAATAAGAGAAATAAAATTGCAGGAAATTTTTAAAAATGCAGTATTGGTTAGTGGTCCAAAAAGATAACTTCTGTTAAATAGGTATCCATGAAATGACAGCAAATCAATAAAATGTCCAAGTAAAGTCCAATAAAAGGAGAAGATCAGGTTTCTAACAGTGAATTCTTAATGGAACTGTTGAGAAACATGCCAGACAAGTTAATCACAACCTGGAATGTTGGCTTTCCAGTGAAATGATTATCCTAAGTTGTTTATCTTTGTCCAAAGACTGCAAGTCCCTTGTCTCTAAGAATATTAGAGCATTTTTTCTTGTATACACACTCTGTAAGAACATGTCCTGCCTGCCCTTCCCCTTGAGACCTGAATACAGCAGCTGGTACTTCTGCTGACCAAGCTCTTCACCCCATCTCTTTGAGTCTGAGCCTTTAAATAATACTCAACCCTGCAACCAAACAAAAGGAAACTATGCTAGGAAATAGAAATGCTAAAGTAAGATCAGCCTTATTCTAAGCAATCAATGAAATTGCATTTCAGGGAAACAGCTATGGTCCCACAACGGCTTGTGAATATGAGTCTTTCAGAAATGAATTTCACTCCAGCCTTTTGGTAGAGGCAGAATCATATTCCAGGATTGTATTGGGATAAAAGTGGAACTAAAACAAACAAACAAACAAAAAATCCTAAGGTTACAACAGAGCATTTTTTCTAAGAGGCCTGAATTCCAAGGCAATTTTCCAGATAGACATTGCCTCATTGGTCTCCCAATGTCTCCCAATTCTACTTCTACTAACATTTATTGAGCCTCTACTTTGTGTCAGATGCACTTTCATAAACATCATGTCACTGAACTCTCACCATCCCATGAATTCATGCCATTTTTCAGAGGGCTTACAGGCCAGGTGTAGTCTAGGTTTTCAACCTGGGTCTCCTAAACTCAAGTCCAGTGTTAATACAGTAGCAGTAAGGTCAGGGGAATAAGCAATGAACTTGCTTTGACTGTGCTTTTTTCATTTCTTTGTTTTTTTTGCGGGTAGGTAACAATCATTCACTTATTCCTCTAACAAATGTTTTAAGAGTATGTACTGTGTTTAAAGTCAAGGTGGAGCTTCAAAAGTGACTGGGTGCTTATTCACTAAAGATGTTTCTTAAGTGAAAAGAATGGAAACCTGCGTCCTATAACTTCTGACTAATTTCTGGCCTTGCTTCATCTCTAAAATGTGAATATTAGAGAAAATGAGCTTTAAAGATTCTCCCAGACCCAGATCTAGATAATTTTCATTATGGAAGTTCTAGGAAAGTTTTTTTTAATTAGTTCAACATAGTCTTACATATTAGGGGGAATTGTTATATATTCATGCATATATGGATATTGACATAGTGAGATAGTAAGTTAAGGCCCATCCTAGACCAGGATCTACCCACATTCATCCATTCCTTGAACTCATGACTCCTCTGTAATCCCACCATACTATAGTTTGAAATGAATATATATATATATATATAATATTTGTTGATATTTCTTAGTTTCTCTGCCTGCCTGTGTATAGGTAGGCTTCTAATGGGAGCTGAGTATATCCCATTGTATGGATGATCCCATTGTCCCTTCCTTCCCTCCCTTCTCCCCCCACCTTCATAGGTTTGGTTCCCCCAGCTTATGTGAATTTTATTTCTTTATGTGAGTTTATTTCTTAAACTCAGCTAACTCTCATCCTGTCTTAGGTTCTATATTAGCTTCCACATATGAGAGAAAACACTTGGCTCTTACGTCTCTGAGTTTGGGATATTTCACTGAGCATAATTTTTTCCATTTCTAGGAAAGTTTTTGTTAGTTTTTTTCATAGCAAGCACAAAGATCTAATCCTATTGAGATCACATATATTTATGATGACTTTAAGCCAATGAGATTTTAACTGTCATTAAATTAAGCATTCACTCCTAGAAAAATGGACTAAGGCTGCTGTCTCCATTAGGAAGATGGGGTGAAGGAAGGGGGACTAGTGAGAAGATAAGAAGGGGTCTGTAAGGACCATGGCAAGACTCGAAGCTGATGGCAGTACAACAGAAAGTTTGACAGTAGCATCAGGAGACCAGGTTGTCTTCTAGCCTTCCAAGGTGACCCTCCATAGTCTGGTCCCATTGTTCTAATGGAAATTCTGGGTGTTTCTGCTCTGTACTATTGAAACCATCTGTAGCACCATCATAACTTGGTTCAGTAAGTTAACAGTATATGGTCACAGAACCCTCAAAAGAACTGGTCTTATAAAACCCTAAGCAGGTAGCTGGCACTCTAAAGGATTCTGCACATGACCAAAGAGATCACAATTGGGTTTGGTGTGATTTTTTTTTTAAGCATTCCCAATATCAATTTTACCTAGTCAGGGGGGGAAAAAAAAGTCACTGCCAGTCACATTTCTCATGGAATTGAGAGTAAAATGTGCATAACCTCCCATACCAGGGTCTTCTCCCATCAAAACCTACAGACTCCTCCACACTATTAGTGTAGCCACAGTGTGATTTAGAAGAGTTCCAGAGTTAATTCTGAATCGCCTTCTATCTGAAGTCTACAGTGTTTTTTTTTTCCTCCCTACCAAGACATAAAATCCTCCATTAAACACTTTAAAATCCTAACTTTAGGTAACTAAGTTGAAATCTGACAAAATAAAATAAGCCTAGACCACATTATTGATACTCTGATGAACACAAATAAACCACTTAGAACTAATTTAATCTGTGACAACATTTAACAGTATGTGCCAACAAAATCAGAAAAGTGACTCAGCAGCAATTCCGTATTTACGAACAAAAGTTCTAAAGATGATTTGTGTGACACCTGAAATCTATTTCTCTAGAAGCAGCAGCCAAATTTTTGCTGTTTTCTTGTAAAACCTAAACATCTAGGTAAAGCTGCTTCTTCTTCTTCTTTTTTTTTTTTTAGAGAGAATGAGAGAGAGAGAAAAAGAATCAATTTATTTATTTATTTATTTTCATTTGGCCTTTGTTTCTCTGACACTTAGCTGTGTATATGGTGCTGGGGTTTGAACCCAGGTCTTCCCGCATGCCAGGCAAGCGCTCCAACCACTGAGTCACTGCACCAGTCCCCCTAGGTAAATCTTGAGCTGTCTTTCTGCAAAGCCTAAGCATTTGCATGAAAATGTTGAGAATCGGCTTCTCTTTTTCTCCTTATGTGTTTGAAACGATTTTAAGCTGTCTGAATACATTTATCTTTGATCAGATGCAGTCTTTGAAGTGATGTGTTAACTTGTGGTAGTGAGATCTCCGTTTTCAACCTTAAACACTGGAGAGTGTCAAAGATCCATTCCCACCATTTTTATTTATTTATTTATTTATTTATTTATTTATTTTTGTACTGGGGATTGAACCCAGGAGTGCTTAACCACTTAGCCACATCCCAGCCCTTCTTATATTTTTATATTTTATTTTGAGACAGGGTCTCACTAAGTTGCTTAGGGCCTTGCTACGTTGCTGAGGCTGGCTCTGAACTTGCAATCCTCCTGTTTCAGCCTCTCAAGTTGCTGGGATTACAGGTGTGTGTTATGTGCCGGGCTCAAAGATCCCCCTTTTGTCTGTAAACAATGCACATTTTTAGTTAACTTTCAGGCATCCTACAAGCAGTTTCTAAGATCTGTCTGATTATTAATGAAAGCCTTAGATACTATGCTGATGATTTCTTTTGATGTTGCTATTTATTTATTTATTTTAGAGAAAGAGAAAGTTAATTAAAAAAAAAATCTCTTCATCTGACTTTTGTTTTACCTCCACTTAGTTGTGTATGTGGTGCTGGGGTTTGAACCCTGCCTGGTCCTAGTGTATGCTAGGCAAGTGTTCTACCACTGAGCCACCTGTCCAGCCCTGATGATGCTTCTTAAATGTGAAATTACAAAGAACCTTTCTTCTGGGTAAGACAGGTACATAAATAAATTGGTCTCAAGTAAAAGCATAAAATTAAAGGTGCCCAGTTTCGGGGCTGGAATGGTGGCTCAGCAGTTACAGTACTTGTCTGGCATGTGTGAGGATCTGGTTTCAAACCCCAGCACCACGTACACAATTAAGTGTCAGAAAAACAAGACCCAACCCAGATGAAAAAAATAAATAAGGTTGATTCTCTCTTTTTCTTCCTTTCCTTCTATCCCTCTCTCTTAAAAACAAAAAGCAAAAAAGAAGGTATCCAGTTTCTACCTTGGTGCCAAATGCTAGACCAATCTTGTCACACTTCTAGACATTCTAAGACATACTTCACATACTGTGAGTTGTAATTGTAGAAGATTTACAATTAAAGAGAGAGTTAGAAAAAGATGGACCCCAGGAGATCTTACTCCTGCAAAAAATAAAACTGAGCCAAGTGGCAGAGCCCATGAGTGTGTTCTGGGGTCCTGCTGCCTCCCAGATCTTTATTTCTTTCTTTCTTAAGAGACAGAGGGACAGTGAGAGAGAGAGAGAGAAACAGAGAATCAATTTTATTTAGTTTTTCATGTGGCTCTGATTGTTCTGACTCTTCATCGTTCATGTGGTGCTGAGGTATAAACCTGTGTCCTCGAGCATGCCAGGCAAGCACCGTAACTGCTAAGCCACCACTCCAGCCACTGGGTCTTGGTTTCTTCATCCCTGAACAGTAACACCTAAAGCCTCAAATAAATGACTTGGGTGCTCCCAGATCTGGAAGCTGCAGAAGCTTTGCCAGAAAAATCTTTTCCATAAAGAAGGCTACCCCACCTTCAGAAAACAGCCTTGCACAGCCTGAATTCATAACCCTACAAATCTGGGTCTTCAATACTCTCATCCAGAAAGAATTTTCCACTTAAAAGTACTCACCACTAGATGTGTATTTGTAAGTGCCCCTTAAAAGTTTAGTTTGGTTTATCCAAAAATAAAATTTATATATACTTTTCAAAACCACAATCATTTTTAAACTGCTTGAATATTTTTCTATGAGTAAGAGTTAATTTTTCTCTATATATATATTTGGAAAAAAAAACAAACAGCAAAACTAGTCAATACACAAAACAAAACAAAGCAAAACAAATCTAATGGCCCTTAAAAAGTAGTGAGTGCCAAGAAGTCAAAAGGTTGATAGTATTACACTTCCTAATGTCTGACCCCCCAGGTAACTAGACCAGTGCTTTGTTTAGGTTTTACTATTGTTGTTGTTGAACAAATCAATAAAATATAGTTCCTACCTTCCTTCCTTCCTTCCTCTCCCTCCCTTCTTCCCTCCCTTCCTTCCTTCATTTTTTTCAAACCAGGGATTGATCCCAGAGGCACTTAACCACTGAGTCACATCTCCAGCCCTTTTATTTTTTTTATTTTGAGACAGGGTCTTGCTAAGTTGCTTAGGGCCTCACAAAGTTGCTGAGGCTAGCTTTGAACTTACGAACCTCCTGCCTCAGCCTCCCGAGTTGCTGGGATTACCGGTGTATGCCATGTGCCAGGCTCAATAAAATCTATTTTTTATCCATATTTTATTATAGCACTTTCTTCTTGGAGTCTCAATGGCCCAGATACTCTTACATGAAGTGATAAAGGAAAATGAAGAACTGATGATTGTTTAGTTTTTCAAAAGAAGACAGAAACCATCCAGGCTAAGTACAATTAAGTTCTGTTCAGATTTCAGAAAACATTATGATAGCTGTGCCTGAATTTAAACCACTGCAGACTAGGTGTGTGATATAATGCCTTCCGAGCAAATTTCAAGTGTCTGATCCTTTAGAAACAGATATGCTGTTACATCCTGCTTGTTCATGCAATCATCTCATGCTGCAGGCGGTGTTCAGGAGAGGTTTAACTTTGCAGGAAGGTAGAATAGCATAAACAAAAATTTTTCAGGGTCTAGTGTGGGGGCCAAGGATTCATTTGTGACTGGGACACTGAACATGTATGTACAAGTGAGTGTGTGTAATAGTGATAATGTAGGCAAGTGTGATGCATCAGTGCGAACATGTGTGGACATGTGTTAGAGTAGTTGCAAGCATTGTGAGGGTGAGGGTGAGCATGTGTGAGCAAGTGTGAGTATGTCCAACTGTCGTGTAGTATGGTACTGTAGACAAAGGCAAATGAGTCCAGAAAAGAACTTGGTATGGTATGGTAGAGGTGCAGACAGTACAAACTCAGGTCTTATCTACCAAACACTGACAAGTCCAGCCAACAGGCCCAGTCAATCAAGATGTCTGGCCTTTTGTAGATAAAATATCAATCTCAGGTTATCAATAGCTTTATGACCCAATGAGCTGTTTTGGTGTCATAGATAAGTCTCCAGTGTCACAATCTGTACAAGGCAAAAACTTTGCTAATCCTGCAAGCATTTAATCAAAGCTCAAAAACCCTTAGGATCCTATAATTTTCCCTTTGTTATCCATCCTCCCTGTAATACACACATATCTGCCCCCTTGCAACCCCCCACCCCATCAGCCTCAAATGATTCAGAGAGCAAAAATGGCAGGGGACTTTCCCTAGGCTCTACTCTGTGGGTGTCTGAAAACCTGTTTAAAAGAAGAAGGCAGGTTGGATGACAGGCTGCCCTCATTTCCACCTCTGGACCTGTCAGCCAACTTGAAAACACCAGTTATCCTCTGGTTTCTCAGCTGGCAACCCTCTGGCAAAAGGGGAAAAATGATTGCCCGTCATTATTTGTCTCCTCTTTAACTCATTTCCAGACAAGACCTTTTTTCACACATTAGGACACACAAACTGTTTTGATAACCAGCCAACAAAAGCTGCTAATCCACCACTAGAAAGGGCAAATGGAAACTTGGAGAACAAGTTAAAGCAACTTTGGATGTGCCAGCCATGCTTCAGGGTTTCAAAAGCAAATGGGAGGAGTAGGTAGAGGGCCATCTGTTACTTCCTATGCCTCTACCTACTGGGCAAGAGAGCAGAGAAATCTGGGTCATACCTTCAAAGAGAAGCATTTTCCACAATCTCCTCCCTGTGGACCTTCTCCCCAGAAAGGTAGTGTACCCATGCCTGACAACAGGTGCAAGATGCCTGGAGCCCTGTCCTGGCCACAAAATTCCAGGCTGATTGGGATCAGATTTTGCCTACACATTTGCCTCTAGATCATCAGCAGAAAGCAGAGTTTCAGGAAAAGAAATTTCTGGTCTTTAAAAATTTGGGCTGTGATTTATGAAGTGGGAGTCAGAGAAAAATATGCTTTGGAGTCCAAAATCCCTTAGTAAAGGATCCTGAGTAGAAAAATAAAACTCCCAATTGTGATGAATAAAGTCTTTGAGGTACAATGGATAGCATTTAGCTTTCAAGATGAAATCAGAAGGCTACCTACTATAATATCACGCAGCCTTTCCCCCAATATAGCACTACAACCTCTCATACACTGAACTAGGCTAGGAAATTCCACATACTCTGCAAAAGCTAAGGGAAAGGCCAGACCTTTTTAGAAGTGCTAGCTTCAATGCTTTATGTCTTCTGAAAGGTATTCTGATCCTCAAGTGAGTAAAAACAGTCTACAACTGAGATTAACCATGTAATAGAAAGAAAATCCTGTCTACTGCCAAAGTCAGACCAAGGTGTCGGTGTAATAAGCCCAAAGAGATCACATGAAAACATACCTAAAATGGACCTGTCCCAGCCCACCTGCCTTTGGAGATACCACCATGTGCCTATCTCAGGCAACTCAATCCTGTTATTAAAAAAAAAAAAAACAAAAAAAAACCCAAAAACTGTCTACTTACCTCAACGCATGGTTTTCATTTTAATTCGCACATCAAATGCACCTTAGTTACACTGTCCACACAAATATTGCAGTGTCCTGCCCTAACTTACTGAGGCTCAGAGGTTACTCTTACAATAGATGGGTCACAACTACATCTATAGGTTTCAGAGCCCTGTCATGGAGTCACTCATTTTCCTGGAGGCTGAGTTAATTCAAGGGCATCCTCAACAGCCTGAATTAATCACAGAATTAAGTGTTTCACTTGTTCAGACAAAAGCTACACTCAGAAGCTCTGTTTACTATCTTGGGGATTAATCAGGAAGTTTTGGGTGATGCTTATAAATAATATGTTCCCAAGAGGAGTGGTGATCTATGAGAAGGCAAAAACTTGTTTTTTAAGGTGTTCATGGAAATAATAGTAGTACTAGTGACTCAGGTTCACTGTCCTATCTACAAAGTGCATGGTCAGTAACTCTGTATACCTCAGCAAACACACCTGAAGAGAAATATTACTTAGTAGAAAGTAAGAAAACCAGAAGACACATGGGGCATCAAAGGTCTGCTGAAAGCAGCTTGAGTTCTAGAAAAATCTCAAGGCAAGACTTACCACTTTGGGCTTCTGCTGGTCCAGGGTATGAAGGAATGCTGAATTGGGGTCCAAGGTGCGCTCAGGGTCACTGGAGATGTCCTCTTCTGAGTCCTCATAGGAAGAAGAGAAGCCAGTGGAGGAAGCAGAGGAAGAGGACAGTTTCCTCAGAGGCAGGTTGCCCTGAGGACTTCCCTGCACCTCCTCCAAGCCCCTGTCTTCCTGGGCACCTACATCCGTAATGATGACTGATGGTATAGCAGGTATGTTGCTGGCACTGCATGCCTCTCGCAGGGAAGGCTTGTCCTTCTGATCCTGGGGCAGGTGCTCTGAGCTGGGACGAGCATCTCTGTCCTGCAGCTGGCTTTCCCAAGTCCCTTCCGATTGTACCCCTGTCCCACACGTCCAGGCCAGACCAGCTTCCTCCGTGGTGGGGCCCAACCAAGCCCTGGAGCTCCCAGGTTGCACCCCCACCCTGTCCTCAGGAAGGCCCTGTGGTTCTTTCAGGTCTTTTGCCATTTCCCAACAGGGAAAAGGCTCCAGCATTCTGTCAGAAGAAATTCCCACCTCCACTTCTCCAGTCCCTGGCTGTGCTGCGCAACTGCCAACAAGTACGCCCAGCGTTGAAGACCCTTCCGCCACTCTGTCGGAAAGCTGCCTGGGTTCATGGATCACCGGGACCCCACTTCGGGTTTCTACAAGACCTACAGCACCTCGGTCTCCCAGTGGCCTGGGCCAGCTCATGGCCTCAGATGGCTCTGAGCTTTGCGCATTCACAGTTCTATCCTCTGACCTTTCACTGACTTCAGAAGCCACAGAGTCCGACGTGCCACAGGGCAGATTTTCTTTCCCCACCTTCCCAGGGGTCTCTTCACCGAGAGGCCCGCCCTGATCTAGGGCAGGTCTTGTCTCACTGCCCAGAAACTGCCCCTGCCCCTCCACCTCCAGGGCCTCACAGGGGTACGCGCCCCCAAGCTCGCAGGCCCTCTCAACAAGGGCAGGATCATGTGGATGATGTGGTCCAGTGGATGTGGCTGTCGCAGCCACTGCTGTGGCCATCACTAAGCTAGTTCCCACCAGCTCCAGTGGGGGAGTTTGGCAGCTCCGAGTTCCCAAAGGAGGAGCGACCCTCTTGTTAGTTTCCACAGCTAAGAAAGAGTCACCAGGAGAACTGGAAGGGGTCCCTTTCTCCATTCTCATGGAATCCTTTGCACTCTGAGCCCTGGATTCTGCCTGGGCTGTCCGGCCAGGAACAGGTGCCACGCCCTCCTTGTTCTTTGAGGGGTATAGACTGAGCCCTCCTCTCCTTACAGAGTGAGTATCTGAAGTCTCTGGACCTTGCTCTCCCCATGATTTTGTCCTCCGTTCCTCGCTCGGGGCGCACTGAGCCAGGACCCTTCCTGGTTGGCTGCTGCTGCGGAAAGGGCACGGAGAGGGCGAACGAGCCCTGCCCAAACGTGGGCTGCGGGGCGTCTGAACCGCACAACTCTGTGCCTGGATGTGTGCCTCGAATACGCCCACTTTCTGGTTCACCTGCACGTTCTGCAACTCGCGTTGCAGAATCCGCAGCTTTCTCTGGGCCTCCTCTGGTCCCGGTGGAGAGAGGGAACCGGCGGCCACCACCTGCTGCCCGTCACCTCGCAGGCGGCCCGCCCAACTAGGGCTGCTCACGCTGCTGCTGCTGCTGCTGCTGCTGCTGCTGCTGCTGCCGCCGCCGCCGCTGCTACTATTCAGCCTGCGCCGGCCGCTCCGCCAGCCCACAGGACTCCGGGGCTCCTCGGGCGACAGCGACTCGGCCGGGGGGAAGAGGAAAGAGGCCCCTCTCCCAGGGCTGAAAACGCTGCCGGGGCTAAGCACGGCCCTACCCTGGGGCAGTGGCGTCTCGCTGCCGCTGGGTCCCGGCCCGCTGCCGCTCTTCACCTCGTCGGCGCTATTCATGATCACCAGGCTATTGAGTGCATAACAGTACACAGCCATAGTACTGGGTCCGCCGCGCTGCACGCCTCCGCGACTCGGGTTCCCGCTCGGCCGCCGGAGCCTCCTCCTCCCGCGGCTCCCAGCTTAGCCCCGGAGACCGGGCGGCAGCGACTCCTCCAGCCGATGGGGCGGCATGGCCTTGGCGGCGGGCGGGGGTCACGACTGCGGGGTCGGCCCCCGCCCAAAGCTCCATAAACAACCGCGCCTCTGTGGAGACACAAGAAGAAAAGTCAGGTCCCCAGAAGGCGCAGAGGAGAGTAGGGCGAGCCCGCCGGAAAGCCCAGAGGGAGTCCTGGGACCCCAGTCTGTCTGGGCCATAGGAGGTGTCACCTATAGGGACTGAGAAGCTCGGAGGGGACCCAGCGAGCCTGCTTCAGGGTCAGCACGGTTGTAGGCACGCGTTTCCCGGGTGTGCTCCACCCGCCCCCACCCTCGGGTTGGGATCCACTTTGAGGTCCTTTCAAATCCCAAATCCTAAGGTTAGTCTTGGAACCTCGAGAATGGGCGAGGGAAGATGCACACTTGGGCCGCTAAGGGTGCTGTGTGCAGAGCGCGGCTGACCCGGCTCGCTTGGCCTGAGCAACTACTGGCTATCGAGGGTAACGGGGCAGCCCTGCTCCTCCCTCTCAGGACATCGGATTCCGAGTCAGAGGAAACCTGAGGGAGTCCTGGAGTCCCCAAACCGCTGTCACCGCCTGGTTCTGGACGTAGCCTGCGTACTCGCCGTTTACATTCCTGACCCTGGACCTGAATCTGAGTCATTCTGCCTACGAAGGCCTGGGAGAGTGGTCGAGCTGCAGTCGAAGCATTTTTTCAGCAATGGCCTTGTCGCCTGTCCCTAAACAAGTGTGTTTTGTGAGTGTGGGCGCGCCTGCGCACGCCCGGATCGGCGACTCTGCAGTATCTTGTTACCGGAACCAATACTCACCGTCCCTCTAGTTGCCGCCCCCCGCGGTGGTGTGTGTGTGTGTGTGTGTGTGTGTGTGTGTGTGTGTGTGTCTGTGCGCGCGCGCTTCAGGACCCGTGGCCTTCCGAAGAGCTCCTGGGTTTGAGTGGTTGCAACCAGGTTACCGCTCAGGTGCGCAAACCCTGAAGGTCTGCAAACCTCCCGAAGTCCGGAGCTCAGAGCCCCCGGAGCCGCGCGGCCGCGGGCTGGGCCTCGTATCTTCCGCAACCTAGCCCGCCGACAGCCTAGCCTCCAGGCGGCGGGAGCCTCAGGACTCCTGCAGCGCGCCAGCGAGGCGGCGCGGAGCTAGTGGCCCGGAAGGCGGGCTGGAGAAGCGCCGAAAACTCGTCTCCCTGCTGGGCCCCAAACCCCACTCCAACGCCACCCTCCAAAATCAAAACCTCTTCACTGTCTCTCTAATGCACCCCTTTTCACTGTTTCAGAACCCAGAATGGCAGATCCGCTCCAGAGCAGAGGGCAAAGAGGGCTCAGAGACGAGAGCCATTAAAGAGCAGCAAGCTTACCTGCAATTTCTCAGATTCCCGGGTCCTGTGTGCGCTACATGCCCAGAGACTCAGACCGTGTGGGATCGAGATAGCTTTAAAGTAAAAATGATCAGAAATTATTTTCTCAACAATCTATGGCAGACCAAAAAAAAAAAAAAAAAAAAAAGGAGCGCGAAAGGGGGTGAAAGGTCCGCAGCGCGAAGGCTAGGCGATCCCGGCAGTAGCGACGCCAGGCCGGTCCCGCACGCCCTTTCCGCGGTTGAGATACTACCCCTGTCAGTGTCTGCCCCGGGCTACTTCAGGGTTTGTTCAACGTAAGAT